>VWZE01019636.1:40791-53492 GCA_013396675.1 Eubucco bourcierii
CGCAAGCCGGGAGGCCCCCACGGGGAGGTGGCCGGCGCCGGCCCCGCCGTTGCCGCCGAGGCCGCTGCCCACCCCGCGCCGGACAAGCTCTCGGGCCCGGCCACCCCCTTCGTCCCTTGCAAGTCGCAGGAGGCGCTGGGCAAGGCGGAGGGCAGGGGACCGGGCGAGCTGCTGCGGCAGCCGCAGAAGTGGCTGGTGGAGCAGGCGGGCAGGGCCGGCTGCGAGCCTAAGGCCGGCAACAACATCGAGATCGTCAGCACTTCGCAGACAGCCAAAGTCATCGTCTCCGTCAAGGACGCCGTGCCCACCATCTTCTGCGGCAAGATCAAGGGCCTGTCGGGGGTGTCCACCAAAAACTTTTCTTTCAAAAGGGACCTGCCCCAGGACTCGGTGCTGCAGTGCTTCGACGTGAAGAGCCCTCCCGAGCCCCGGGACAGCGCCGAAGCCCTCAGGAAACCGGTCAAAAACCGGAGCGTAAAGCTAAAGAAAATGAACTCCCCGGAGATCCACATTCTGCCCATCAAGAAGCAACGGCTCGCTGCCTTTTTTCCAAGGAAGTAAATTATGGCTTTTTAGAATTTTAAGATTATTATCAGAAGAAAGGGGGGAAAAAAAAAAAAGGATAAAAAAATAAAAAGATGCACTTGGGTTTGAAACTCAGTTAAAACTTTATCTTTGTAAGTTATTTGGGGAAGGGGGCGAAAAGGGGAGAAAGGATGGGATGTGGAGTCCTGGGGTTGGCTGTTTGTTTGGGTTTGGTATTTTTTTCCCCCTCCTCGTTATTTTTTGTTTGTTTTCTTATCAAATGTTGACCTTATTGTTCCTCCTCCCCCTCCCGTGGGAAACTGAATAAAAAAGCAAACCTATTTTTCAAGCAGATTGCACATTTTGCAGCTTTAATGGGAGCAAGGGAACGAGTCAGAAGGGTAAGAGCTATTTTCACTGCCATAAAGTGCTTTGATGATGTAATTCTTCGTAATGGTCAGAATGGAAGTTTCAGAAATAAATGTTTGTATGTGCTAATTGCAGTTCTTTTTGGGGGGTGGGGTAATTTCTGAGATGGGCCAAGAAGTCTGTAAAAGCTGCCAACTGACTCCTGATCGGCCCCAAATGGCAAGACAAGAAGCAGCAGGCTGAGAAAAAGCTCAGATGGCTCCACGGCAGGACCCAAGAGCTGCTAAGGATGCACCCCAGAGCAGCTTCTGCAGGAGTGAGGATGAGCAAAGCAGCACAGCCTGGCCTGCACCTAAGGCCAGCTGCATCCAGAGAGAGCCCAGAGCAAGCTGCTTTAAAATGTGCAGGGATGTTGCCAGGGCGTTTGAGGGAGAAAAGCCTGCACAGCACAGAATGCCTTAGGCTGGAAGAGACCTCAGAGATCATCGAATGCAACCTCCCTGCCGTGGGCAGGGGCACCTCTCAACTTGACCAGCAGCAGTTGTCCCTTGGTGAGTGGGTGGGAAGGGAAGGACAAGACTCATTGTTTGCCCATCCTGATACAGGACTGTTGATGGTGTCTGTGATGGCTGAAATCTTAGAGATCATCAAATGCAACCTCCCTACCAGCACCTCTCAACTCGACCAGCAGAAGTCATCTCTTGGTAGGTGGGAAGGACAAGACTCATTATTTGCCCATCCTGATACAGGACTGAGCTGTTGGTGGTGTCTGTGTTGGCTGAAACCATGGCAGATGAAGGAGCAGAGCCTGTGAAATATCATCACCCAGCCCACGCCAACAGAGCAGTGCGAAGGTACCACCAAAATCAAAGCTCTGGCAGGTGCCAGCTTTGCACTCACATATGGAAAGGACCTGGAGGTGCAGTTCTGGCTGGTGGCTTCTCGAGTTCCACACCTGGATTGTAAAACCCATCCCAAGGGCAAGAGGGATGTGAGGGTAGCAGAACACTCTGTGGTAAGTGCTGCCTGTTTTGTGGCTGTCCCTGGCACCTGGAGAAGCTCCTTTCTTGTTCATATGGCAAATGATTTGTTTCCATCACCACATCACTGCCAACTACATAAACAAAGACATTGTCAACCCAGCAGCTGGGTGCCCACTGCATCCCAACTCTATCTTCCTTTACCTGGCTGCAGCCAAGCCACTTCCAACTCTCCTCTTGCACAGCTTTGGGAAGTCTTTGCAGCTGTTCACAGCCAGCAGGTTGAGAGAGCTGATTCTGCCACCTTGCTTTGGTAAGACCTCCCCCTCCCCTGCAGTGCTGCGTCCAGCTCTGGAGCCCTTAACACAGGAAGGACATGGACCTGATGGAGTGAGGTCAGAGGAGGGCCACAAAGATGATCCAAGGCCTGGAGCACCTCTGCTGTCACACCAGTCTGAGGGAGCTGAGAGTGTGCAGCCTGCAGAAGGCTTCAAGCAGACCTCAGAGCAGCCTGCCAGGGCCTGAAGGGGCTGCAAGAAGGTTGCAGAGGGACTGTTTGCAAAGGCTTGCAGGGACAGGACAAGAGCAGTGGTTTGAAATGAGAGCAGAGCAGCTTGAGATTGGCTGTGAGGAACAAGTTCTGCCCCAGGAGGCTGCTGCAACACTGCACAGGTTGCCCAGGGAGGGAGTTGAGGAACCATCCCTGGAGATGTTGAAGGTGAGGCTGGGCAAGGCTGTGAGCAACCTGCTCTAGCTGAGGATGTCCCTGCTGAGTGCAGGGGAGTTGGGACGGATGCCTTTTGGAGGTCACTTCCAACCCAGAGCAGCTGTAGGGTCAGCAGTCTAATCCCTACTATGCTAAAATCTGCTGAAGCCTTTGATGCAAACAGACATCAAATTGCTCTTCAGACAGCACAGCTGCATGAGGTCAGCAAAGGCATTTCATGGGCTGAAGGACCTTTTGCTCAGGTAGCTAACAGGGGCCTTGCACAGAAGCACAGCACAAGATGCAGTCAGAATCTTGCTTTTAAAGCCTCTTCTGTTTCCCCCAACTGGCAGCACTAACACTGTTTGGAGGAGCATGAAGTGGTGATAGCTTCATTCAGCTTTACTTCTGCTGCCTCTCTTCTTGACAAGAGTTCCTTCTTTAATTGAAAATCCTCTGCTGCTTTGTTATGCTCCTTCCAAGAAGCAGTGCTGCTGAAATGTGCCATCTTCTGCCTGCTGCAGTGCAGAGACTCAGGGTTTCAGCATCCCTTGGGCGGCCCAGCCCAGTTGTCACTGCCCCACGCTTGTTTCAGCCCAGGCCCTTCCAGAGAGTCAAAAAAAGACCTCCTGAAAGATGTAATTTTCCCCAGGCCTACCCCAGATGATTTAAAAGGGAGGAGGTTGCCCCATTAGCTGCTGTCATTTGCATTTTGTGGCTGACAGAAACCTTCAAAAGAAGTTTCTGGGGTTAGGTTCTTTAATTTTATTTTTTTTTAAGAAAACCACAGCTTGTGCTTCTCACACTGCTGGGTACAGCTGCTGCAGTAACCACCCCACTTCCTGCCAGCCTTCTGCAAGCACCTCCCCCCACAGCACCCTCAGCAGTGGTGGGGAGGGGCACCCAGCCTCTGCAGACCCCTGCTGCCAGGCACACGGCACCTGCAACAGGCAGGAGGTTTTCCCTCCTCTCCTTGTTCAGCTTTGGTGCTCCCAGGTTCACTTCAGCACCCGGGTTACCTCCCAGCCTACTTTGGGCTGGTGGAACTGAATTTAGATCAGAGGTCCCAGAAAGCCCAAGGACAGATGAGGTTCAGTCAGTTTCGTGCCACTATAAACCCCTACGAGCACCACCACACAACAACAGCCAGTGCCAAGGGGTGGCTAACTTCGTTTCAAGCTAACTAGTACCAGTTGTAGAGGCAGAGGAGGTCACAGCCGTACAGCTGCACCTTCCCCCATACCACCACAAGATGCATGCAGCCAAGAGCAGGCACCAGATGTCCTGGAGTCCTCCTCTGCCTCACCCACAGCTGGCCCACCCCTGGCCTTACCGGGCTGTCTGCAGAAGGACCAAGCTGCCCATTGCTGCTGGTCACCCTGGACGTGCCCCCTAAGGCTGAAAACACTCCACTGGCAGTGGATGTACGGGACAGACTAGGCTCACCTGCCTCACCACCTGCAGGGCTTCCCAGTGCTTGAACTGCAGTGGCAGGAGGGACATTCTGCACAGCATCTTCCCAGCAAGGCCTGGGGCAGCTCCTGCTCTCTGCCCTGCTACCCCTTCACAGCTGTGCCATGGGAAGAGAAGCCACACGCTGGCACCTCTCCTGATGCTTCATTCTGGTGGGCAACTGACACTAAGCAGAAACTGTTTGCCTCCCATCATCCCTTGCACATCAGGCATGAGCCCCACAACCCATTGGCATGGGAGGTGGAAGTAGCCACAGAATGAGGTATTTAATTACACCAAGACTGAGCACTTCCACCCTCCTCTCCTCCTCCTCCCCTCCAGCAGCAATTACAGATTTTGTATATTGGGCCATTAATTTCCTACAGGGCTACATTTTAACTGCTCCTGAAACTCGTGTGTGATGATCTATGGAGCTTCCTTTGCTGGTGGCTTAATGGAGACATTAATACCTCCTGTGAAGCTGAAGGGAAAGGCATTAAGCCAGAATGGCAGGAGGAAGACGTTTTACAGTGATGGGTATGTGCAAGGTAGAGGAGCAGAGAGAGGAGAGCCCTGCAGACCCTCAAGGGCACCCCTTGTTGACTCCAAGCTTTGACTTGGATTTTGGGTGTGGGTTTTTATTAGGGGAGAGAGTTTTGGGGGAGGGTTTCCTTCCCCTCTGCTCTCCCCCCCCCCCACCCCGCCCATCAGGAAGGGGCCTTGCAGAAAGCCAGACACTGATCCAAGGAGAGGAGCAGGGCTGATGTATCAGATGGTGAACATGGGTACATGGTGGCCTCAGAGGCAGGAGAGCTCAGATGCACCATCCCAGAGCTTTCCTTCTTCCCCTCTGCTGCCTAAGGCAGGGCCCTGGCACCAGGGGAGCACAGCTAAGGCTTTGGCAGACGAGTGAATCCAAAAGGAGGAGGAGCAGCCTCTCAGCCAGAGAGCTCACCTGGGCCATGCAGGCTTCAAGCTGAGAACACAGAAGCAGGTAAGTAAGATGCAGACAACTGTGAGCACGTGGAGAAGGGGGAGAAGCGAGAGAGGAAAGTTGGCAATGGAAGCCAAGAGCCAGGCCTGTAAGCATTGCCAGCCAGAAAATGAGATGGAGACACAAAGTGTGGCCCTTGACCATCAGGGCACAGGAAGGTGCTGGCTCCAAAGAGGGCTCCAGGGCCACCTGGCTTGGGCAGGGTGGGGAGAAAGGTGAGCACCGAGTGCTGGGAGGGTAAAGCTGTGCTGAGATGCAGGCAGCTGAGGAGAGCAGGGGCAGACCGTCTGTCAGGCCACACAAGGCAGTGCGGTACTCCTGCTCCTGTCCTGGCACAGCACATGATGGAGAAGAGCAGCAGGAAAGCCAGCCTGGTGGGCAGGGGAAGGAGGACAGCAAAGGTATCCATTTCTGCACAGACTCAGCTGTGCAAGCATGGCTCAGGCCCTCCTGCCACCCTCAGCTAACGTGGCACACCAGCAGGGCTCCGCATCACACGCTCGTGGCAGCATTCTGGTTGGGAAAGACCCTTGAGGCTATCAGGTCCAACCATTCACCCTGCTCTGCCAAGCTCACCACTAGACCATATCCCCAGGCACCACATCTAAACCACCTTTAACCACCTCCGAGGATGGTGACTCCACCACCTCCCTGGGCAGCCTGTGCCAATGCCTGACTGCTCCTGCAGGGTAAACACTTTTCCTGATGCCCAGACAGAACCTCCCCTGGTGCAGCTTGAGGCTGTTCCCTCTTGTTCTATCACTAATTCCCTGTGAGAGGAGCCCAGCACCAACCTCTCTACATTGTCCTTTCAGGTAATTGCAGAGGGTGATAAGGTCTCCTCTCAGCCTCTTCTTCCTCACACTAACCAGTCCCGGTTCCCTCAGCTGCTCTTCATCAGACTCCTTCTCTGGGCCCTTCACCAGCTTAGCAGCTCTTCAGAGTACCCCCTGAGCTCCTCAGTGCCAGCTTTCCCTTTTTAACATCTCCTGCCCAGTTTCTGCTCAGCCCCAGCCTGAGCAGCAGGAAGTTTTCACCACCCCACACAGCCCAGCAAAGCTCTGACCCACAAAGGTTCCACTGCTTCCTGTGTGCAAAAGCTTTCAGGGCAAAGTAGCTGGCACAGAAGCGGCCCCTGGGCACAACAGGCAGTGCTGTAGAGCAGTCTGTGCCCCGTCCTTGGCAGAGGCACCTCAGGACAGGGATCTGACAACAACAAATGACTCCTTAACAGTCTTCCTGGAGACTGCCAGACAATGCAAATAGCATAACCCAACATTGCATAACCCCCTGGTGCCAGATGTTTGCCTTCCTTTCTGGTGCTCAAGTTTATCAAAACATGCTGCAGGGCCCCCAGCCCTCCCCCTGCTCTGCCTGGGATCAGCTCCTGCCCCCCCTGCCACCACCACACCAGTGACCTTCATGTGGGCTGTTTGCTTTCCCAGCCACCTTTCACTTTCCTTCCCCACTGCCTCCCCTCCTCCTCTCATTTAAAGCTGCGTTTTCCTTCTGCTGTGCCACAGACTCCAAACGCTGAAGTCTGCAGTTGAGAGTGTTCTGGGGCAATCACACAGTGGCTCAGGCTGCAAGGGGCCTCAGAGTTCATCTGCTCCAACCTCCCCACCATGGCCAAGGACATCATTCAGCTAGACTCAGCTGCTCAAGGCCTCATCCAGCCTGGCCTGCAACACCCCCAAGGGCAACCTGTTCTCTGGGCGGCCTGTGCCAGACTCTCAGCACCCTCACACTCAACATCTTTTTCCTCAGATCCAGCCTAACCTGCAACACCCCCAAGGTCAACCTGTTCTCTGGGTAGCCTGTGCCAGACTCTCAGCACCCTCACNGCCTTCTCCTCTGCAGGCTGCACACCCCCAGCTCCTTCAGCCTGTGCTGACAGCAGAGCTGCTCCAGCCCTGGGAGCATCTTTGTGGCCTCCTCTGGCCTCCCTCCAGCAGCTCTGTGTCCTCCTGATGCTGGGGACAGCATCACAGGAGGCAGGATTGGAAGTGAGGTCTGAGCAGAGCAGAGTCAAGAAGCAGAATCCCCTCTCTTGCCCTGCTGCCCACACTCCTCTGGCTGCAGCCCAGCACACAGCTGCCTGCTGGGCTGCAGGAGGGCACTGCTGGCTCCTGAGGAGCTGCTCAGCACCCAACACCCCCAAGGCTCTTTCTGCAGAGCTGCTCTCAACCCATTCTGCACCCAGCCTGGCTTTGTGCCTGGCCCAGATGGCAGGACCTTGCACACAAAAGTAAATCCCTCATCTTGCAGCAGAAAGCATGATTTCCACAGCTGTTACAACCCTGGTTTCACAGCCCTGCTAGCGAAGTCCATTCTGTTGTTCAACCACTTGATGCATTTCTTCATGTTTGGGGAGAAAAATTCCTGACCTCTCAAGCATTTAGCACTTGAGCATCCTGACTCTCAAGCATTTGTGCCTCAAGGTCTCCTAGAAGAACAAGAGGAAGACCTGTTTGGCAGCACAGGTTTGGAGTGATTCAAACTAAGGGAAGAAGAGCTCAGGCCAGACTGAAAACTCCTCTCTTAGGGATCTGGACAGGACTTAGCAGAATTGCTTGGGGCAAGAGAGTGTCTCCATAACTACTGAAACAACCTCAGTGTGAGAAGGGAGTTCTCTAGTAAAATGCTGCCCTCCTGCATTTGAACAAAGACTTTCTGAAGTGTGCCACCACCCACTCAGCTTTTCCCCAGTGCCTTGCCACTTGCCTCAGCTTCCACCTGGGAGGGCAGACGAGTCTCTGTCTTTTCTCTTCTTGCCCTCAGTGCTGAGACTACCAGGGCAGGGTAATGACAATTACCATGGTGGTTTTGTGGTGTGTTCATTTCCTTCCAGCTGTCACAACTAGAAAGGATCCACTGGCAGGGATGGCTTCTGCCAGCTTCAAGCTGTACATCTGTTCACACAACATGGGCTGCAATCTCCCTTTCCTCTTGTGCTGGCATCTCTTTGCTCAGGCTGTTTGTGCTAGGAGGCCTTTGGTTTCAGAGGCTGTGGATGAAAATGCCTTTGAAAAAGAGAAGAAACAGAGCTGTGCAGCCTGCACTATCAGCACCCAACAGCTTGCAGATAATGAAAGCTGAAATAAAACTGGCAGTGGTCCACAAAGCTACAAGGGGAAGCAGCTCATGCAGGACTCCTCAGCTTGGATAGGAGGACTAGAGGAGAGAGGACTAGAGATGACATTGGATGTGCAGGACAAGTTCTGCACCATGAGGGTGCTGGAGCACTGCAACAGGCTGCCCAGGGAGGTGGTTGGGGCTCTGTCCCTGGAGATATTCAAGGTGAGGCTCAACAGGGCTCTGGGCAACCTGACCTAGTCTAAGCCCTTGCTTAATGCAGGGGGAGTTGGACTGGATGACCTTTGGAGGTCCCTTCCAGACTGGATGACCTTTGGAGGTCCCTTCCAACTCAGACCATTCCATGATTCTATGCTTCTTGTACAGCAGGACTGGGAGATTCTGGAGCTGGTGGAAGCTAATTCTGATTCAAATGGGACAAATTACAGCTAATCAAAACCATCTGCTAGGACAGGGATGGATGATTCATGTAAGTGAGGGATTTAAAAGCCTCTTGGAGCACTGCAATGGCATATTTTATGTACACACAGGGCACCATTACCTGCCCAGCCACAGGAAGGAGGATTTGTTTAGGACAAATCATTAGAGGAGAAAGTGGCAAAACCATTTGCTCTTTTATACCAAGACAGCTGCGAGGTTCTGGCTGTAAAAAACAAGTGAACAAAGCTAGGAAATGCCTCACAGCTGCAGACTCAAAAGGCAGTGACTTTACCCCAGGCAGTTCAGATCTGAAGAAGAGAAGTACTGCAAATGGCTCTGGGTGACCCTTGAGACAAAAGGAGCACTGACACTGGAGGGACATGATCCTGGCATTCTGGGCTGGTCAGCAAGCTTTACAAAGCTAAGGATCACAGTCAGGGCTTGAGAAGCAAGCAGCAACCACTTCATCACTGCAATGGACACACAACCCATGCTGCCTCCCTGCAGCTCCCAGACAAGCACTTCTGACCCACTCCAACAGTTTGCCATGTAATAAAGAAAGGAAGAGGGGGGATGCACAACCTTTGATCTCAAGGGGCAGCCCTCTTTATCTTTCCTTTTTTGTTGTTTTTCTCTTCCATTTTAAACCAAGCCAGCCACAGCTTCACAGAATCCTTGACTTGCTCAGGCTGGAAGGGAGCTCAGAGCTCATCTGCTCCAACCTCCCCACCATGCCCAGGGACACCTCTCAGCTACACTCAGCTGCTCGGGGCCTCATCCAGCCTGGCCTGCAACACCCCCAGGCAGGAGGCAGCCACAGGCTCCCTGGGCAGCCTGTGCCACACTCTCAGCATCCTCACACTCAGCAATTTCTTCCCCAGCTCCAGTCTGACCTCAGCTTCAAACCATTCTCCTTTGTCCCTTCAGTTCTGCTCCAACTCAGCAGAAGGCACAGGATGCTCCTAACATTTGGACCAGGTTCACACATTCAGTGTTGGAATTCAATCTTCATTTCACTCTGTTACAGCCAACCAAGTGTCTGCAAACTGTCAGGAGCTGCCACATGCCAGACAGGAGCTCCCCTTGCCTCCACAAACAGCTCTCACACAGGGACACAGCATCAAACAACAAGGGACAGCCGCAGCCACGAACCAACTATTTTATTTGTTGTTGCTAGATGAGAACATCCCATGGAAAATAAAGAATAAAAAAATATCTTTCTGCTACAACATTGGAACCCCCTTGGCTCTCAGGCTGCAGCACCTAAGTGACATCTTGGTGCTGCAGCATCACAGTGGCTGCACAGAAAGCCTGGAACAAATATTTATACCCTTCGCAGTGCCATGGACAGAAATGGACAGAAGGTTAAGTCTCTTTGCTTTCAGTTCTGCCAATGGTTAAGGTGAAAAAGGGAAACTCTTTGGAGTCAATTGCTTCCATTTACAGCATAAGAGATTGGTTTCTGTGCTCTAAAATTCAGCATAATCAGGTGTGGAAGAAGTAAGGGATAGAGAAGATAGTGACCATGTGGGCTGTAATGTTCTCCTCATGCAGCTAACTTTCCACACCAGCAACCAGGTCAGGATTTCCCTGACAAAGAAAACATGCAGCTTCTCCAAGCAATGCCCTTACCTTTTCCTGCCATCAAGAGCATGCTTCTATCACCCATCTGAGCACAACCTGCACCACATGACATGCCAGACCAACCAGAGAGAACCCTTAGCAGCCAGTGCCTGATGCTGGCATAACAAAAGCAGCTCTCCAAGTGCCGGTGACTTGCCAAATCCAAATGGCTCTGCGGTCACCCAGGCTAACAAAACCCTTTGTGAGCCACAGAATGGTCTGAGTTTGCAGCAGCACCTCTGCTGAGATCTGAGGAGTGGCAGACTCCTGGGAAAGGTAAAAATTACATTTATGCTCTGTGTTTCCATATCAAAAGGCTGTCAGAAATGTAATAAGCCAAACTATTTCAGGACTACACCTACCCCAGCAAACAGCTTTCATCACTCGGCTGGTGCAGCACATTCAGTTTCCGACACACAAAGTAGATTTGCTTGTCCCTGATGTACATTACAACTGGCAGTGACAATAAACTGCTTTATTATCACTACTCAGCCTTGCAGCTTGTAGAGAGAGCAGTAATTTTAACACACACACACACACACACACAGAGAGAGAGTAAAAAACAAGGCTTCTTGGTTCCATAGTAGCACTTTCTTGTTGAAAACATAAGCCCCAAAGGCGTCAGAACCAGAAGTCTTCTTCCAGAATTTATGACTCAGAGCTAAGGGATGAACAGCCAAGAGTGTTACATAGCAGAAGGACCTCACCTGGATGACTAAATCCACTCTTTGATTGTTTTGTCACTTTCTGACTCCACGGATGGTCACCCAGATGAGCAGGTGCTGATGAACGTGGCGGCAGCAGCAGCGGCGCAGCTGAGTTGGCTGCTTAGAAACAAACCACTAAGGAACCGCGCAGAGCTCTCTGGCACAGCGCAAGGCACACAGCAACAGCTCTGAACACACTTGGGCTCTCCATACATCTTTACTTCTAGCTGGGATGGCTTTCCCCAGCACATCCACGTGGGTACAGAACAAGGAGGAATGCTGAGAGTCATGCCAAACCCAGCCAAAACCCGTGGAATGTTTAAAATGTGAATGTGGTGTTCCAGTTAAATTAGTCTGGGCCAGGAAGCATGGCTCTTTCTACAGCCACTGTGCCCTCCCATCAAACAGAAATCACAGCATCACACCATGGTAGGGACTTCCAGAGAGCAGCAGCACCCAGGGCAGGGCACACAGCAACACAGCCAGGGGGCTTTGCAATGTCTGCAGAGAAGGAGACTCCACAGCCTCTCTGGGCAGCCTGCTCCAGGCCTCTGACACCCTCACAGGCAAAAAGCTTCCCCTCCTGTTCCCCTGGCACCTCCTCTGCTCCAGCTTGCCCCCAGTGCCCCTTGTGCTGCCCTTGGCCACCCCTGAGCACAGCCTGGCTGCGTCCTCCTGACACTGCCCTGCACATCTTTAGCACAGCACTGAGGGCAGCCCTCAGGCTCCTCTGCTGCCAGCTGCCAGCCCCAGCTCCCTCAGCCTGGCCTCACAGGTGATGTTCACTGCCTGCAGCAGCTCTGTGCCTCTGGCCTGGAATCTCTCCAGCCCTTCCCTGAGCTCCTTCTTGACCTGAGTGGCCCAGAGCTGCACACAAGATTCCAGATGAGGCCTCAGCAGGGCAGAGCAGAAGGGCAGGAAAATCATTCTCAACCTACTGACCACAGCCCTTCTAACTCAGGCCAGGATGCCCTTGGTCTTCTTGGTCACAAGGGCACATTGCTGGCTCATGAGCATCCTTCTGCCCACCAGCACTCCCAGGTCCTTTTCCCCTTCACTGCTCTCCAACAGTTCAATCTTCAACCTATCCTGGTCCACCAGGCTGTTTTTCCCCCAGATTCCAGACTCTGCCCTTGTTGGTTTTCATTCATTTTCTCCCTGCCCAGATCTCAGCCTGCCCAGGTCTGGCTGAAGGGCAGCACAGGCTGAAATATTTATTGCCTGTATAAACTGAGAATGTCCTGGACATATGCCCTCACAACTCACCACTGACAATCACACTTTATAAAAGCTTATATTTCTATTAAGTCCTTTCCTCCACAACCCTTCCCTCCTCCCCACCCCTCTCCCCCCCCAATTCATATGGCTATTCCTTTTCTGGAAATCTAGAAAGAAAAATCTAGAATAATATCCCAGAGCATGACTCTGTGGGAGGACAGGACCCAGGCTTCACCACCAAGATGAGATCATCTATTTTCCACTTTTCTCACAACAATAAAAGTTTACAGCCACCCCCACAAAAGTCATTAACACCTGATGCTGCTTGGCTTGATTGTTCTCCTGTGGGATTCAGCTGGGTTGGTTCTCAAAAGGAGCCCCTGGGCTGCAGCCTGTACCACGAGCACACTTCTCAGGCTTCAGACAGCACTGTCACCCAACCTCCAGGTAGTTCCTCCACCCCCACTGTGATCAAATGGTCCTTTCCCTGCAACACTGCTGAGACAGTTGCAAGCCAGCAGAATCCGACACAGAATTCTTTCCCCCACTCCCAACCTTTATATCTTTTTTCTTGCTTTCCCCCCCCCCCCCCCCCCCCTTTTCTCCACCTT
>VWZE01019637.1:1947-16549 GCA_013396675.1 Eubucco bourcierii
AGGCCTCCTCTGGACTGATTTGAGCTGGTTAGTAAAAAGCAATCTGTGCCTTGCCAACCTCACCTGACAAGCTGCATCCCCTCTCCTCAGATAAGGATGTCTGCAACTCAGTTGACCATGGCTGTGAACAGATTTGTGTTAACATGGAGGCTTCCTATGTCTGCAAGTGCCATGAGGACTTCACCTTGAGGGAGGATGGAAAAACTTGCAGGAGTAAGTTGTTGAGTCTTTGTTTTGTGCTCCCTGATCTGGTAATGGAATGCACTATGCAGTCACAGAATCACAGAACGTTAAGGGTTGGAAGTGACCTCAAAAGATCATCCAGTCCTGATCTGGCAGTGATATGCCCATCAGATGTAGCCTCAGGAGGGCAGAGCAGAGGGGCAGAAGAACCTCTCCAGACCTACTAACCATAGCCTTTCTAATCCACCCCAGGATCCCTTTAGCCTTCCTGGCCACAAGGGCACATTGCTGTCTCATGGGCACCCTTCTGCCCACCAGCACCCCCAGGTCCCTCTCCTCTCCACTGCTCATAGAATCATAGAATGGTAAGGTTGGAAGGGACCTCAAGGATCAGTTATTTCCAACCCCCTGCCATAGGCATGTGTTATTTGTGTCTTCATTATAAAACCAAGCTCCTGAGAGAGAGCTCTTTCAGGCACCACTATTGCCATCGCTTTTACCTTTTGTGGAAGTTATTTCCCCAGCTGCCCAGGCTAGATGCAATTTTTATTATTCCAAGGGAAAAATACCTGCAAAACACTCAGCCATGGTGGTGAACATGTCTGTGTTCCCACTGGGTGATTCCCACACATGTTTGTGTCACAGGGGACTTGTGTTGAGGTGAGACAGGAGAAGGTGCAGGAGTGAGTAGGAGAAACATATGTGGGGAGTGTGTTTTGTGAATCATGAAAGAAATCACAGGCTTCATTCCACTCAAAGCTTTTTCATGCCAGAAATAATCTAATAAGGAAATACTTTTCACAACTTTCAGGTAAGGACCTGTGCAACTCCATTGCCCATGGCTGTGAGCATCTGTGCATCAATGATGGCAATTGGTACAGCTGCCAGTGCCCTGATGGCTTTGTCCTGAGACAGGATGGCAAAACCTGTCGAGGTGAGTCACTGCTACGTATGTGTGTGTGTCAGCCACACTCCTCTGGCACTGCTGCAGAAGTGAGCAAAGATCACAGGCTCACAGGATGTCAGGGGTTGGAAGGGACCCAAAGAGATCATCCAGTCCAACCCCCCTGCCAGAGCAGGACCAGACAATCTAGCTCAGGGCACACAGGAACACATCCAGACAGGGCTGGAAAGGCTCCAGAGAAGGAGACTCCACAACCTCTCTGGGCAGCCTGTGCCAGGGCTCTGGGACCCTTACACTCAAGAAGAGAGTTAGGGCTCTTCAGCCTGGAGAAGAGAAGGCTTCCAGGAGACCTTAGAGTAGCCTTCCAGTATCTGAAGGGGGCTACAGGAAGGCTGGGGAGGGACTATTGACAAGGTCTTGCAACGACAGGACAAGGGCAATGGGTTTGAAGTGGCAGAGGGGAGATTTAGACTGGATGTTAGGAGGAAGTTCTTTCCAGTGAGGGTGGTGAGACACTGGCACAGGTTGCCCAGGGAGGTTGTGGCTGCTCCCTCCCTGGAGGTGTTCAAGGCCAGGCTGGATGAGGCCTTGAGTGAGCTGTGCTAGTGGGAGGTGTCCCTGCCTCTGACACGGGTTTGGAACTAGATGATCCTTGAGGTCCTTTCCAACCTTACCATTCTATGATTCTAGGATTCTAAGTTTCCCTTTGTGCTGATCTGGAACCTCCTTTGCTGCAGCTTCCATCCATTGCTCCTTTTCCTATCCCAGGCAGCAAATGAGCAGAGCCTGTCCCCCCACTCCTGACCCCCAGCCCTCAGATAGTTATAAATATTGATTAGATCCCCTCTGTCTGCTATTCTCCAGACTAAAATGTCACACTCCTTTGTCATGCACTCCTCAAGTGTCACGTTTGGAGTCTGACTTTCCATAGACTCATGGAATTGCTCAAGTTGGAAGGAACCTCAGACATCATCTAGTCCAAGACCCCTGCCATGGGCAGGGACACCTCTCAACTCAATTTTATTGCCGAAGACCTCATCTAGCCTGGCCTCTAACACCTCCAGGGAGGGGCCATCCAGTTCCAGTTCCAGTGTCTCACCATCCTCACTGCAAAGAATTTCTTCCTGACCTCCAGTCTCAATCTGCCCTCCTCAGGCTTCAGTCCATTCCCTCTTGTCCTGTCACTACAAGCCCTTCTGAAAGGTCCCTTCCCTAATATTTAAGTATGCAAAACAGAATCCATAGCAACATTTCCGGTTTTTTTCCTAGATAAGGATGTCTGCAAATCAGTTGCCCATGGCTGTGAGCATACCTGTGTTAATAATGATGATTCATACATCTGCAAGTGCCAGGAGGGCTATGTCCTAAAAGAGGATCAGAAAACATGCAGAAGTAAGTACATTTTATTTAGGGGGAATGGTTTGAAGCTGAGAGAGAGCAGGCTAAAGAGCCCCAGCTCCCTCAGCCTTTTCTCAGCAGGGAGATGTTCCACTGCCTTCAGCACCTTTGTGGCTCTGCTGTGACTCTTTCAAGCAGTTCCTTGAGCTTCTTCTTGAAGTGAATGGCTTAGAAATGGACACAATATTCCAGATGTGTCCTCAGCAGGACAGAGTAGAGAGGCAGCAGAAGCTCTCAACCTATATACATCATTATCAAATACCATTCATTCCATTTGCTTCTCTCCCAACCTGGTATGCTGTGAGGGGGATGTGCATTCATCTCATCACCCTTGAACACTCAGAGAAGAAATTATTTACTGGAACTCACTAAAAAAAGTTTCTTCTGCAGAAATGGATGCCTTGGGGAGACATTCCCCAAAGGATGGGAACATGTTCAGGGCTGATCTCAGTCTTGACTAAAAGCATTCCCTATGAACTGCTGCCCTGTCTCGACTTCATGCAGTGATCTTGACCTGGTTCTGGTAACTCACATTCATTGCATGTCCATCACCTCAGTACATAGAATGGTTTGGATGTAGATTCTGCACAACCTCTTCAGACACACTGGCAAAGCTGGATGAGCCAGGATGACCATCTGTAGATGATCAGAGGGTTGGAGCAGCTCTGCTATGAGGACAGGCTGAGGGAGCTGGGGGTGTTCAGCCTGGAGAAGGTTCCTGGGAGACCTAATAGTAGTCTGCCAGGACCTGAAGTGGGCTACAAGAAGGCTGCAGAGGGACTGTTTGCAAAGACCTGCAGAGACAGGATGAGGGCAATGGTTTGAAATGAGAACAGAGCAGATTTAGATTGGATGTGAGGAACAAGTTGTGATGGTTTGGGAGTTCCCCACCCCCACACTTTGCAAAATGACCCAGACTAGAACTCGGCTGGCTGGAAGTTAAGGACTGAAGCTCTATTTACAGCTCAGCACAATGTACAAGCAGAGATAGACACAACAGACAGGAATAGTTACAGACATAGACAAGTTAAAGGGAATACAGAAACACAACTCCCCTCCCAGAAATCAGAGACCCCAGGAGGGGCTCTCAACCACCCTTCCACCTTCTCCCCACCCCTGTACCTTACCCCAAGGTTTGCCCCACGTGCAAGGTAAGCTTGGAGGATCAGCCAGGTGGGTTAGAAGAGAAGTGGTTGGTGAAGATTAATCTGCAAAGAGGAGCCAGAAGCTAAACCACCCGAGACACTGTGCCCCCAGAGAGAGACAGACAGAGACTGCCTTATCTGATGTTTTATTTTTCCTAAACAATCTCAACAAGCCTATGAGCGAAGTAGACATCATCATGTTTTCCTTTCAAGGCCTATAGTGCAATTTTCTCTATTAAGCTATTCCTGTTAGCCTCAAACCAGCACACAAGTTCTGCACCATGAGGGTGCTGGAACACTGAAACATGCTGCCTGGGGAGGTGGTTTGGTCCCCATCCCTGGAGACATTCAAGGTGAGGCTCAATAAAGCTCTGGCCAATCTGATTTAGTTGGGGTTGTCCCTGCTGAGTGCAGAGGACGTTGGACTAGATGATCATCAAGGGGGGTGTCCCTTCCAGCCCAGCCCATCCTATGGTCTGTGAGTTTGTGCAGTCTCCCAGATGCCATTTGAGTGCTGGGCAGTTTTGCCATGACCTGAACGTTCTGCCTCTTGTCTGGCAGCATGCACTGAAGGCCCACTCGACCTGGTGTTTGTCATCGATGGATCCAAAAGTCTGGGAGAGGACAACTTTGAAACTGTCAAACAGTTTGTCACGGGCATCTTGGATTCCCTTGAGATTTCCCCCAAGGCTGCTCGCGTTGGGTTGCTGCAGTACTCCACGGAAGTGCGGACGGAGTTCACGCTGCGGCAGTTCGGCTCGGCTAAGGACATGAAGAAAGCTGTGTCACAAATGAAGTACATGGGGCGAGGCTCCATGACAGGCCTGGCTCTGAAGCGAATGCTGGAGAGAAGCTTCACAGAAACAGAAGGAGCAAGACCATTTTCAGCAGGCGTCCCTCGCATCTCCATTGTGTTCACGGATGGGCGAGCCCAAGATGAAGTCTCCGAGTGGGCCACGAGAGCAAAGCGAAGCGGTGAGTGAGGTGATGTGAGGAGAGCAAAGCGAAGCGGTGAGTGAGGTGATGTGAGGAGAGCAAAGCGAAGCGGTGAGTGAGGTGATGTGAGGAGAGCAAAGCGAAGCGGTGAGTGAGGTGATGTCAGGAGAGCAAAGCGAAGCGGAGAGTGAGGTGATGTGAGGAGAGCAAAGCGAAGCGGTGAGTGAGGTGATGTGAGGAGAGCAAAGCGAAGCGGTGAGTGAGGTGATGTGAGGAGAGCAAAGCGAAGCGGTGAGTGAGGTGATGTGAGGAGAGCAAAGCGAAGCGGTGAGTGAGGTGATGTGAGGAGAGCAAAGCGAAGCGGTGAGTGAGGTGATGTCACACAGCTTCGCAGCTGGCATTGGGTTGGAAGTCACCCTCAAAGGGCCTCTGGGCCAACCCCCTGTAACGAAATGATTCGAAATTAATAATCAATATTAATTTTGATGTCCAGGCAGAGATTGTTAATAACTATGAAAACTGTTTATTAAATCTTGCCAGAAAACTTAGTTACAAGGTTCAAAACACAGGGTTTGGATTTTTATACACACAGGGAACAGGCAAAACTGGAACACTTTAAAGGCAATAGCATAAGCAAACGTTTTTACTGGCAGAGAATGTTTGTGTGGTCCGTTACACTGCTTGTGGTTCATTATCCTGCTTAGCCACTGGATGGACACAGGAAGCTCCTTTCTGCTAATGGCAGAAGGCAATTAACGATTACAAGAGGCTTGAGGTATTTACTCACAAAATATCCTGGGACAATACCCAAAGCATGTGGTGGGGTTGCTGCAGGGCTGAAAGCTGTTAGAGGCTTTGGAATTTCCTCAGACTCCTGGGTGCTGGAGAAAGGAGGCAGACATCTCTGAGTTGGTCCTGGCTCTCTTGGCAGGAGGCTTTCAGGTGCAGGCAGGATGCAATGCCATGTGCTGTCTGGGCACGGTGTCATGCTGGCTGTGCAGGCTGAACACATGGAGGCATCAGAAGTGATTCTGCTTGCTGGGGTCCCACACATCTCAGGATCAAGGAGGCAGTAAGCAGGCAGGGATACAATGCAGAGAGCACCTTTGTGCTTCCTGCTCATCCTTTGTATCCATTCAGCCCGAGACTAATGGGCCTTTGCACATAGATTAGCCAATCAGGATGGCACTCTGCCAAGCTTGACCATATTAGGTGCAGCCAGGGCTTTTGTCCCCTTTCCTGTGGCCACCACCCCCAGCACAGAAGGAGGGGGAGCAGGGGAGCATGCCTGGGCAAGCCAGGACATGTACA
This sequence comes from Eubucco bourcierii, assembly GCA_013396675.1. Classification (NCBI taxonomy): domain Eukaryota; kingdom Metazoa; phylum Chordata; class Aves; order Piciformes; family Ramphastidae; genus Eubucco; species Eubucco bourcierii. Next base: position 7,825 of record VWZE01019637.1, read on the forward strand.
AGCCCACCTCGGCCTATTTAGGCCTACCAGGACACCTGCCCTGTGCTCAGCAGGGACACCTCCCACTAGAGCAGGCTGCACAGGGCCACATCTAGTCTGACCCTCAGTGTGTCCAGGGACGGGGTCTCAACCACATCTCTGGAGCAGTATTTCAGTATATTCCAGTATTCCACCACTCTCACTGTGATTCACAAAATCACAGAATCATTGGGGCTGGAAAGGACCTCTGAGATCAGTCTCTGAGTCCAGCCTATAGCCTAACACCACGACAGCAGCTAAACCATGCCACCAAGTGTCACATCCAATCTTTTCTTAAAGACCCCCAGGGATGGTGACTCCACCACCTTCCTGGGCAGTTCATTCCAGTGCCTAATCACCATTCTGTGAGGAAGTGCTTCTTAATATCCAACCTAAACCTCCCCTAGCACAGCTTCAGGCCATGGGCTCTTGTCCTATCACTAGTTGCCTGGGAGTAGAGCCTGACCTCCACCTGACTAAAACTTCCTTTTAGGTAGTTGTAGGGAGTGATTAGGTCCCCTCCTGAGTCTCCTCTCCTCCAGGCTGAACANCCAGTGCCTAATCACCATTCTGTGAGGAAGTGCTTCTTAATATCCAACCTAAACCTCCCCTAGCACAGCTTCAGGCCATGGGCTCTTGTCCTATCACTAGTTGCCTGGGAGTAGAGCCTGACCTCCACCTGACTAAAACTTCCTTTTAGGTAGTTGTAGGGAGTGATTAGGTCCCCTCCTGAGTCTCCTCTCCTCCAGGCTGAACAGCCCCAGCTCCCTCAGCCACTTGTTAGAATTTCCCTCCAGCCCCCTCCCCAGTCTCATCACTTCCTCCTGATGTCCAACCTAAATCTTCTCTGCTCCAGTTTGAAACCATTGCTCCTCATCCTATCACCCCAAGGCCTTCTAAACAGTCTGTGTCCATCTCTGGAGCCCTCAACACAGGAAGGACATGGACCTGATGGAGCAGGTCTAGAGGAGGCCACAAAAATAATCAGAGAGCTGAAGCACTTTCCCTGTGGGAACAGGCTGAGGGAGCTGGGGGTGTTCAGCCTGGAGAGGAGAAGGCTCCAGGGAGACCTGATAGCAGCCTGCCAGTACCTGAAGTGGGATACAAGGAGGCTGCAGAGGGACTGTTTGCAAAGGCCTGCAGGGACAGGAGGAGGGCAATGGTTTGAAGTGAGAGCAGAGCAGATTTAGACTGGGTGTGAGGAACAAGTTCTGCACCATGAGGGTGCTGCAACACTGCAACAAATTGCCCAAGCAGGTAGTTGAGGCTCCATCCCTGGAGGTAGTCAAGGTCAGGCTGGACAAGGCACTGGGCAACCTGATCTAGTTGGGGATGTCCCTGCTGAGTAGAGGGGGATTGGACTGGATGAGCTTTGGAGGTCCCTTCCAACCCAAACCTTTCTACAACTCTCTCACTAACTAAAGTCTATTAGGGCTGAACTGCTCAAAGTCAGCTTTGAAGTTCCCCAGCACAGACATTCCTCATGGTCACTCTTCCTCTCTCTCTAAAATGAGTAATGTTCCTTTTTTTTTTTTTTTTTCCTTTCAGAAAACAAGGATTTAGAACTGCTGCTGTAATAATTCTGGGCAACTTCTTTTGATTCCAGGTATAATTATCTATGCCATTGGAATAGGGAAAGCCATCGAGGAGGAGCTACTGGAAATTGCATCTGAGCCATCATACAAACATCTCTTCTATGCTGAGGATTTCACAGCTTTGGAGGACATAAGTGAAGAGCTCAGAGCCCAGATCTGTGAAGGTAACAACATTCCCTTTTTCCTGAGAGAGAAGATGAATGAATGCTTAGAGATTTTTGTTGTTATTGTTGCAGGCCTAAAAGGATTACTAAGGGAATGTGAGCTGGGACAAAAGCTGTTCAGAGAGGACAGCATATCATAGTCATAGAATGGTTTGGGTTGGAAGGCACCTTAAAGGTCATCCATTTCCAACCCCCTTGCCATGGGCAGGGACAGCTCCCACTAGCCCAGGTTGCTCAAGGCCTCCCCACTCACACGTTCTCAGGACTTGGTTTTAATTGTGCATTCACATTGGTGCCTAAAGCAAAGCTCACAAATGTCACCTGTGAGTTGGTTCAGTCACAGCACTGGAACCATTCAACTTTTTGTTGTTTGGTTGCTTGGGATTTTGGGGTTTTTTGCTCGGAATTAGATGCAAACAGGCTTTGCTGTCTTTTCTTTAAGGTTACTGTATAAAATTGGCAGGCAAGCTACCAGTGCATTTCTTCCTTACACAGTGCTCTGGGTAGAATCTGAAGGGAAGAAAAAAACAGAATCTGAGAATCAGAGAGTCATAAAGAATGGTGGAGTTTGGAAGTGACCTCTGGGGCTCATCTAGTCCAACTTCCCTGCTAAAGCAGGTCCACCTAGAGCAGGTGGCACAGAAATTGTGTCCAGGCAGGTTTGGAATCTCTCCAGATAGACTCCCCAGCCTCTCTGGGCAGCCTGCTTCCTTATGCTTGTGTGAAACATTTTGGGTTCCAGTTTGAGCCCAATGCACTTTATCCTGTCCCTGGGCACCACTGAAAAGTGTCAGGCCCCATCCTCTTGTTACCTGCCCACTAGATATTGATAATCAGTGTTTAGATCCCTTCTCAGTCTTCTTTCACAGGCTAAGCAGCCCCAGGTCTCTCAGCCTCTCCTTCTTAAGAGAGATGCTCCAATCTCATCATCTTCACAGCCCTTCATTGGACTCTCTCCTTGTGTCTCTTGAACGCAGTGGTCCAGATGTGGCCTCACTAATGTAGCAGAGTACAGCCCAGGATCATAGAATCATAGAATCATAGAATGGTAAGGTTGGAAGGGACCTCAAGGATCATCTAGTTCCAACCCCCTGCCATAGGCAGGGACACCTCCCACTAGTACAGGTTACTCAAGGCCTCATCCAACCTGGCCTTGAACACATCCAGGGAGGGAGCATCCACAACTTCCCTGGGCAACCTGTGCCAGTGCCTCACCACCCTTACTGTAAAGAACTTCCTCCTAACATCTAGCCTTGGCCTTCCTGGCTGCAAGAGCATATTGCTGGCTCATGGTTAACATTCATCAGTACAGGCTGGGAAGATCTGCTGGAGAGCAGCCCTGTGGAGAAGGACCTGGGAGTGCTGGTGGAGAACATCCATGGCACAGCAATGTGCCCTGCTGGCCAAGAGGGCCAATGGGGACCTGGGGTGCATTAAGAAGAGTGTGTCCAGCAGATACAGGGAGGTTCTTCTCCCCCTCTACTCTGCCCTGCTGAGCCCTCACCTGGAATATTGCATCCAGTTCTGGACTCCCCAGGTCAAGAGGGACAGGGATCTGCTGGAGAGAGTCCAAGGAAGGGCTGCAAGGATGCTGAAGGGGCTGGAGCACTGCCTGGTGAGGAGAGGCTGAGAGCCCTGGGGTTGCTTAGTCTGCAGAGAAGAAGGCTGAGAGAGGATCTGAGCAATGTCTATCAATAGCTGAGGGCTGGGGGTCAGGAAGGAAGGCACAGGGACAGCCTCTGCTCACTTGTGCTCTGCCATAGGACAAGGGCAAGGGATGGAAACTGCAGCACAGGAAGTNGGAAACTGCAGCACAGGAAGTTGCACCTCAGCATGAGGAAGAACTTCTTGAATGTAAGGGTGCTAGAGCCCTGGCACAGGCTGCCCAGAGAGGTTGTGGAGTCTCCTTCTCTGGAGCCTTTCCAGCCCTGTTTGGATGTGTTCCTGTGTGACCTGCGCTGGATTCTCTGGTCCTGCTCTGGCAGGGGGGTTGGACTGGAAGCTCTCCAGAGGTCCCCTCCAGTGCCTAACATCCTGTGGTCCTGTGGACTTTGCACAGATTCAGAGTCCCTCAGGATTCCCAGGTCATCCTCCAGCAGGTCAGTCCCTATCCTGTACTGGTACATGAGGCTCTTCCTCACCAGGTGCAGGACAACATTTACCCCTGCCAATCTTGCCAGCCTGCCCACACCTCACAGCATGGTAGCACAACCTGACAGGCTATCAGCCACTCCTCCCAGCTTGGTGTCACCATGGTTTGTATATTCTTAATGTCCTGGTTTCATCTTGCAAAGTGCTAGGAGAAGGTGAAAGCAAACCTGTTCAGTGAAGCTCCTCATTAGGCAGCTCATCTGTTCCTGGCAGCTTCTCATCCCAAGCCAAAGCCAGAGCTGCCTGGCAGCAGAATTCTCCCTGGTTGGCAAACCCCAGAGCTCGCTGGTGGAAGTGCAGCCTTCAGGCACACACGGGGCCATTTAGGAACCTGGGATTTATAACTGCATGGCTTACCTGAAAACTAAGGCAATCCTGCCCCTTCGTGGCAGTTTCAGGAACGCCTGTCTAGTAACTGGGCAGAATTGAGGCCTCTCTGCTTCTGGCCTCTCAGCAACAGGCACTGCCTCACATCTGGGAGCTGATGACTGACCCAGCCTTGTTTCTCTGGATACTCCAGGACCATCTATTGCTCATCAACTCACTCCACCAGAAATTCTGCCTCTGAGCTGAAAGTTGTTGGGTTTTTTTTCCCCCTCCCTTTCTGTTTTGGTTCACAGCCTATTTCCCCTATTTCTCCTTTACAAGTACTCATTTCATTTTTACTCCAGTCTTAGTCTTTAGCTGAGGACTTCTGAGGCTTCAGAACTAGAACTTCTGGAACTAGATGATCCTTGAGGTCCCTTCCAACCTTACCATTCTATGATTCTATGATTCTATGACATGGAACTGTTGGAGAGGGTCAACAGGAGGGTCACGAAGATGATCAGAGGGCTGGAGCAGGTCTGCAATGAGGACAGACTGAGAGATTTGGGGCTCTGCAGCCTGGAGAAGAGAAGGCTTACAGGAGACCTGATAGTAGCCTTCCAGGATCTGAAAGGGGCCTACAGGAAGGCTGGGGAGGGACTATTGACAAGGTCTTGCAATGACAGGACAAGGGGAATGGGTTTAAACTGGCAGAGGGAAGATTGAAACTGGATGTTAGGAGGAAGTTGTTTGCAGTGAGGGTGGTGAGACACTGGCACAGGTTGCCCAGGGAGGTTGTGGCTGCTCCCTCCCCAGAGGGGTTCAAGGCCAGGTTGGAGGGGACCTTGAATGAGCTGTACTAGTGGGAGGTGTCCCTGCCTATGGCAGGGGGTTGGAACTGGATGATCCTTGAGGTCACTTCCAACCTTACCATTCTATGATTCTATGATTCAGCCTTTGAGGGCTGGGAAACCCTCTGAACTTCATGGATTCCACTGACAAAGCCTCTCTCATCTCTACTGCCAGCCATGGATGGGCTGCATGCTCCCAAGTAAAGCAGAAGCCCTCCAAATCTCTTTTAATTCCACAAGAGAGCATCAGCCTTGAAAAGAGCTGCTGGTTATTGCTAATTCTTAGTTACTAGTATGGAAAATAAAAAGGTAGCTGTCTCCCTTGCTGCTTCAGAGAGATTTAGCCAGAAGGTTCCCACTCATTGCCTTGCTTCATCTTCCTTTCTTATCTCACTGGAAGGGCTGAGGAATTACAGAATTGTCAGGGTTAGAAGGGACCCCCAAGGATCATCCAGTCCAAACCCCCTGCTATGGGCAGAGACACCTCACACTAGAGCAGGTTGCTCAGAGCCACATCCAGCCTGGCCTTACAGATCTCCAGGGGTGAGGCTTCCACCACCTCCCTGGGCAATCTGTGCCAGACTCTCATCACCCTCATGCTGAAGCACTTCTTCCTAACATCCAACCTGAATCTCCCCGCTAGTTTTGCTCCTTTCCTTCAGTCCTATCACTACCTAGCAGCCTAAAGAGTCCCTCCCCAGCTTTCTTGTAGACCCCTTCAGATACTGGAAGGCCACAATAAGGTCTCCTCAGAGGCTTCTCCAGACTGAACAACCCCAACTCTCTCAGCCTGTGTCCTTAGCAGGGCAGCTCCAGCCCTCTGATCATCATTGTGGCCCTTCTCAGGATGTGTCAGCACTTCCACATCTCGTAGTAGGTGCTCCAGGAGGGGTCTCACCAGAGCAGTGCAGAGGGGGAGAATCTCTTCTCTTGCCCTGCTGGAAGCTACAGCAACGTCCTACCTAATGCACACTCATCACAATTGCCTCTTCACCCTTAGCCTGAGCCTTATGGGAGCCTTTCATGACATGGACACATAACTGTATCACCAGACACCAGCAGCCTGCTGGCCAACATTCCGTTCTCCTTCCAAGCTGCAGGTGGTTCTCATGGCTGCAAAGAATCAGCCAGTGCCTTTGAAAACACTTCCTCCCAGGCTTTTGCTAACCAAATGCTTGAGGTTTCTTACAGAATGCTGATCCAAGCCCCCAGCTGCAGCACTGCTGCCCAACCAGTCTGTATGCTCATCTTCACTGCATTGAGAGGTTCTCCTCCCCCTCTACTCTGCCCTGGTGAGGCTGCATCTGGGAGTACTGCATCTAGTTCTGGCCCCCCCAATCCAAGAAGGACCTCAGGGAACTGCTTGAGAGTCCACCAAAGATGCTGAGGGGAGTGGAACATCTCTCTTATGAGGAGAGCCTGGGGGAGCTGGGGCTGTGCTGCTGGGAGAAGACTGAAAGGTGACCTCAGCAATGGTTATAAAGATGTGCAGGGTGAGTGCCAGGAGGCTGGAGCCAGGCTCTGCTGGGTGATGCCCAATGACAGCACAAGGGGCAATGGTGGAAGCTGAGGCATAGGAAGTTACATGGAAACATGAGGAGGAATTTTTTTCCCTGTGATGATGACAGAACACTGGAACAGGCTGCCCAGGGGGGTTGTGGAGTCTCCTTCTCTGGAAGTATTCAAGACCTGCCTGGATGCACTCCTATGTGATCTGGTGTAGGTGATCCTGCTCTGGCAGGGGGTTGGATTTTCAAGGTCCCTTCCAGCCCCTGACATTCTGTGATTGACTTCACTAAGGGACTCAGGGTTAGAAGCTTCTGACAGTTGACCATTGACAGCTTTATAGAGGCCATGAGATGAGAAATCTTTGGGGCCCAGCCAGTTTCTGAAATGCCCAGTTCCCATCCCAAACTGGAGACCTTCTGCCACACCTAGAGCAGTGGATCCAGCAGTCTCCTTTCCCAGCCCTTACAGGTGAATCCTCATCACTTGACTGTACCAACCCAGGGCTCAAAGCTCAAACTTTCTAGGTCAGCTCTTCTGCCCTTCCTTGACAGCCTCCTCATTAGCCTACAGCTCTTGAACAACTTTTTGCTCAAGTCATCAGTCAGGGTCAGACACTCAAAAGGTTCATTCTACCAGTGCCTGCCTTCCTGCACTGGAAATCTCATCCTTGTCCCACCTCATTCTTCTGCTAGGCTCCCTTTTACCTCACAATCTCATCCCATACCTCTCTCCAAAATCTGTTCACTCCAACAGTTGGTTCCTAGGGAGACTTTGTTTTATATATAATGTAGTTCTGCCACTGAACTGTGGTCTTCTTACTCAGCAACTTACCTTAGTTCCTTCCTGCTTCATCATGCTCAGTCACTCCAACTCAAACCTCCACCCAGAGGGTCTCATCTCCTCCCCAGTGTAGCTTGGCACAGCTGTCTATCAGCATTCATGTCAAAATTCACTAGACCAAGATCTCAATCTGTGGAGTCTAGAAGCATCTTCCACCTCCCTACTCCATCTCCCAGGCACCATTCTCACCTGAACACTCCCAACTCCCACATCAACACCTCCCACTGTAAAGGGGAAAACAGCAGTAAGACATTTCTTCCTTTTCCAGACAGTTCCTACCCTTACTCAGTTCACCCCGAAGGGCTGAGGGATAGCAATGGCACATGCAAGAATTCCCAACCGAAGGACACAAAGCAGGTTGCTCTCATTTCACATCACTACTATTCATCTGTTCATAACGCACTTTTGGTGTTGGAGGAGTTCCCCTGATAGTCTGAGTTGAAGGCTGAGTCCTGGAGTTTCCATCCACACTGGATCTTGTCTAAACTGCACAGATCTGAGGCATTCTCCATAGCAGGCAAACACCAAGTTACTGGCAAGAAACATCCATTTCCAGGGAATGTGAACAGTTTTCATTGTTGCTTTTGCAATCTCATTTTCTTTTGGCAATTTCTTTCTACACCAGCCTTGAAAGAGTCACCTCACCAGCAGGATCCATCATCTGGGAGGCTTCCTAAGACTGCTCCACAGCCTTCAGGTGGGCTGTTTTAACTCAGAGTCTTGCTGTTTCCCCATTGCTCAGTTGCTCTTTCTCCTGCCTTCTGTAGAGAACCCTAACAACTCACTTATGAGAGAACTGTTCACCCCATTCCCCTTCCCACACCTTCTTTTTGCAGCTCAAGTCTGGTTTGTACAAAAAAAAAGTGTCACTCTGACAACAAATGCCTGGCTGCATGCTCCTTGCACCATCCAAACCAACTCCTGGCTGCATGCTCCTTGCACCATCCAAACCAACCCCTGGCTGCATGCTCCTTGCACCACCCAAACCAACCCCTTGATGGGAAGTTTGTATTGCAACACCCTCTGCTTGGGATTTTAAAGCATGTTCATTCAGCTTTCAGTTCTCACAGGAACCTTTCACAACTCCCTTCCAGTTCTGCAACCCACAACTTACATCATGTGTACAGTAAATGCAACCTAACAGCTAACACTAACAGCTCAGCTTTCCTCACATCCTTGTATCCCCTCCTAGTCCTTTCCAGGAAAGATCCCCACTGCAGGCAGTGAGATTGTGATGAAAGAGAGCTCAGTGCATGTTGAGTAGAATGCAAACAAAAAAAAAAAAAAAAAA
>VWZE01019637.1:16554-27171 GCA_013396675.1 Eubucco bourcierii
AAAAAAAAAAAAGAACAACTCTGTAATTAAATGCAGTGGGTTTGATTTTTAGACTTTTGGGGGGTTTCCTGCAGGATCTGAATCAACCACCATAACCATCACAGATGTCATTGCCTGTCCCAATCTTGCAGTGCACCACAAGTACCTCTTTGAGGATGGTCACGCTCACTCTACAACAGGTAATGAGATTACCTTTGTTCAGAACAACCCAGCCTGCTCTCTGAATGCATAGCCCTGTCTGTGGACTCTTTTCCTCTCTGGAGAAAGCTTGCCCCAGAGCACTCAGAGTATCTTAGGGGTTGGAAGGCACCTCAAAAGGTCATTCAGTCCAGCCCTCTCCCTGCCAGAGCAGGATCACGCAGAGTAGGCCACACAGGAACATGTCCAGGGAGATTCTGAATGTCTCCAGAGAAGGGAGACTCCACAACCTCTCTGGGCAGCCTGCTCCCAGGCTCTGTCACCCTCACAGTGAAAAGGTTTCTCCTCATGTTCACTATGAGACCTTGAGTAACCTGTACTAGTGGGAGGTGTCCCTGCCTATGGCAGGGGGTTGGAACTAGATGATCCTTGAGGTCCCTTCCAACCTTACCATTCTATGATTCTATGATTCTGTGTTCCAGCTTCCTTTGGATGTTGACATATGCTGGGAACAGGAAGCTGTTCCAAGTCCTTACCGAGTCACAGAATCGCTAAGGCTGGAAAAGACTTTTAAAATCATTGAGTGCAACCATATAACCCAAATACCATGTCCTGCCCCATCCCATTTGATTTATTCAGCACTTAGCCAAGGCTTTACTGTTGGTTTGGGGTTTCTTTTTCAGCAAAAGCCTCAAAAGATAAAGAGCAGTGCAAATGTGAAAACCTTGTGACCTTCCAGAACTACGCAACTGGCGAGGTCAGGAAACTGACCCAGCGATATATCCTTCAAGTGTAAAGCAAGGGAGCAGCTTAAAAGGAAGGGGAACACATCAAGCCTAAGCTGTCCCCATAGCTAGGAGCAATCCATTGCAGTGAAAAAGCAGTCAATTATTAAAAAGCAGAGAATATTAATCTCCAAGAAGCGAGGCTTTTAAGACCTGGACTCTGCCTCTTCCATAGAAAGGGACAACATATTAAGAAGGATCTTTAAATTAAAGTCCTAAGAGTAAATACCTTCAGAGACAGCAAAGGCATGACTGGTCAAATTCAAGAATGACACTTGGGGTTGTTTCTTCCAGTGGTATTGAAAGAGAGTTTTTAACTGCATGATGTTGATGCAAAATAAATCAGCCCTCAGCCTCCTCAACTCCTCCTCATTTGGAGTACTGTTTCAAACTGCTGACTGCATCTGGTGGTTCACCGAGCAGTGCAGGAAAGAATCATCTCCTGCAAACAGGAAATGCCAAGTGCAGGCTGCCACCTCCCCTGCCAGGTCAGTGTTTGCAAGGCAGCTGTCAGCCCAGCAGCCTCAGTAGGCTTTACACAACCAGGTGTTTACATCTCCCAGGTGTTTAGCTTCCCTTTAGAACAGGGCAGAAGGGAGAGTTGGGAGAAGCTGCAGCCTCAACTCCCTGTCTAGGTGTCCATTAACGAATGGGGCTTCAGAGCTCTCTCAACTCAGCTGCTCAAAGCAGAACAAAGGAGTATCCCATCATAAACTGCTGGCAATCCAAGAGGGCAACCAAAAGAAAGAGCAGCAAGGTCATGGACCACAGCCAGCAGGCAGCAGCCACTCTCTATCTATTCATGCATCCCAGCAGTAGCTCTTTCTGACAATGGTCCAACTTGGGAGTCTTTGGCAGAAAGATGTTTTCCTTTCACAGCCTATAGTGTAATTTTCTCTATTAAAACATTCTAATTAGCCTCAAACCAGCACACCTTTCCTTAACTTTTGTCTACTGGAAGAGATGACAAAGAGAATGGAAGACTTGGAGAACAGGCTAAAATACTGATCTAAACAACGTGTATCCTGCACTGTTTATTTATACAAACTTGTCACAGCTATTTTCTTAAAACCAGTTCAAAGCAAAACAACAAATCCTGGTGTCTGAAATTGAAAAAAAAAAAAAAAAAAGAAAAGAGTATTTTTGGATCCCTGCATCTATATCCTGTGTTCTTGCATTGACTGCAGATAAGAAACATTGAATTTTTTATATTATATAAACAGTACCTAGCAAAAAAAAAAATTCTAATGAAGCAGAACTAAAGAACTGAAATAAGCTATTGCAAAACAATAAAATGCTCTTATTTTTTTTGAAGTGAACACCACACCCTCCCACCCCCCATGTTTTGAAGTACTTTTAGGCTATGAATTTATTTGCCTTGTTTTTTTTCTGCATTTCTCTCCTCCACTAACTCTGCTGATAGTTGAAGTACCCTGTGTGGATATCGAGTTCTGGACCTACACTCAGAAAAAAGAACAAGTGGGACAGCACTTACAGAATCAGGTTTTACTTCACAGAATGGTTCATGTTGGAAGGGATCTCAGAGACCATCTGCTCCAACCTCCCCACCATGGGCAGAGACACCTCTCAATGAGACTCAGCTGCTCAAGGCCTCATCCAATCTGGCCTTTAACATCCCCAGGGAGGAGACAGCCACAACCTCCCTGGGCAGCCTGTTCCAGAGTCTCACCACCTTCACACTGAACAACTTCTTAAGCTCCAGTCTAACCCTGCTCTGCCTCAGCTTCAAACCACTCCCCCTTGGCCTGTCTCTAGATGCTCTCAGCAAAAGTCTCTCTGCAGCCTTCCTGCAGGATCCCTTCAGGCACTGGCAGGCAGCTCTGAGGTTCCCCTGGAGTCTTCTTTCCAGGCTGCACACCCCCAGCTCCCTGAGCCTGTCCTCACAGCAGAGCTGCTGCAGCCCTTGGATCATCTTTGTGGCTTCCTCTGAATTTGCTCTAACCAACAGCTCTCTGTCTTTCTTATGCTGGGGACACTAGAAGTGGGAATTCAAGGCGGGGGTCCTACAAGAGCAAAGGGGCACAATCAACTCACTTCTATTCTTCAAACAAGAGTGGACCACTGAAACTAGCTGGAAGTAAAAATATAGATGTTTGTGTTCAAATTGAGGTAAAAGTAACTGCACAAAGTGGGAAGTCTGCTGGATTATCAAAGGGTCACAATCTAAAGCCTTGAAGTACTGTTAACACCTCCAGACCATGTTAACTTGCCCTGACTGGAGAATTCATGGATCACAGGATGTTAGTTTGGAAGGGACCCAAAGAGATCATTGACTCCAACCCCCTACCCCCTACTCCACAAGCTCTCTGGGCAGCCTGTGCCAGTGTTCTGTGACCCTTACAGGCAAGAAGTTGCCCCTTGTGTTGAGCTGGAACCTCCTGTGCTGCAGCTTCCATCCACTGCTCCTTGTCCTATCCCAGGCAACTGAGCAGACCCTGTCCCCCAGCCCTCAGATAAACATATCTAATATAAACATATATTAGATCCCCTCTCAGTCTTCTCTTCTCCAGACTAAGCAGCCCCAGATCCCTCAGCCTTTCCTCACCAGGCAGTGCTCCAGTCCCCTCATCATCCTTGTAGCCCTCCCTTGGACTCTCTCCAGCAGATCCCTGTCCTTCTTCAACTGGGCAGCCCAGAACTGAACACAGTACTCAAGATGGGGCCTCACCAGGGCAGAGGGAGAGGAGAACCTCTCTTGATCTGCTGGACACACTGTGCCTTTCCTAGCACTTTGGCCATGAAAGCACTATTTGGGCAACACAGCTGGAAGCCTGTCTGTAAAACTGCCAAGGCACAAAGGAAAAACAGCAAATTGCTTCCAGCCACTCTGGCCAACTGAGCTGCCTGCAAGCTTTAGTCTTGGTGGTGCTGGCATGCTTCTGCTACCTTTCCATCCAGTACTGGAACTCTTGTGAACTGACCCAAACCTGTGGTGTGACAGGTGGACACCAGCATTGCCTCCTCTATTTTGCCTCTTTACCATCTCCAACTAGAGTCATACACTCGAGGCCAGAGGCAGAGCAGTTGCAGCAAAGCTACATCATCTCAGGTAAGCTGAGGGGTATGCATGGATAGGTGCAGAAGGCAGCTTCTGCCAGGATAATGCTTTATTATTGTGGTTTTCATCAGCTGTTTATTTACTGCATGCCAGCAGAACCCTCAGTCATTGCCACTAGCACTAAGGCACATCTTGCACTCATGATCTTACACAGAACAGGCACAAATCTGCAAGACAAAGATACCCTCAGCAGTGGTTTGCCAACCCCAACTCATCTGTCTCTGTAACATCTTCGACTAACTACAAATAGGGACCAGGTTAAAACCAGCTTAGAGAAGTTAATGAACTTATTGAAAAGAATGTCATACATCAGGTCTGGCAGCTAACCTCTGCCATCTGGCAGATACTCTTGGAAGACAGAGCAGGTGGATAATATGCCTTAGGTACTTTGTGACTACCTTGGTAGTAAGAGAGTCTTGATTTTTAAATGCAAGTAAACCCTTTGGGATCTCCCACCAACACCCCAAATTTGCTACTGTACCTTAGAATCATAGAATCATAGAATGGTAAGGTTGAAAGGGACCTCAAGGATCATCCAGTTCCAACCCCCTGCCATAGGCAGGGACACCTCCCACTAGTACAGCTCACTCAAGGCCTCATCCAATCTGGCCTTGAACACCTCCAGGGAGGGAGCAGCCACAACCTCCCTGGGCAACCTGTTCCAGTGCCTCACCACCCTCACTGTAAAGAACTTCCTCCTAACATCCAGTCTAAATCTCCCCTCTGCCAGTTTAAACCCCTTGCCTTGGTTTTGCACTTAACACTCCAAAACAAACAACTAAAGAAGCTGTAGCCTGTTGGGAACTGACAACACACCTGCCATGACCAAGTCTTCCTCCACTTAACTGTCAAGGATCCAGAGCTTTGAAAGCAAAAGGCAAGTTTTGTCTGGTGCAGTTAATGCCAGCAGAACAGGAAACACAGCAGTAGTAACCAATCTCCACTTACAGAATTTCTTCCCTAAAACCAGCAAAGGTATAATACATTTTTTTTTCCTTAAAACACATCTGTAACCAGTTTTATTGTAGAAAAAACACCTTTACAGCATTTACTTCTCACTGGTTTGTTCTGGCATGCTTCTAATGATGTCAGAGTCACCTGGAAAACAAAAACATCTTGTTACAAGAGGACTCTTCGGAATGATCTGGTTTCAGTTAAAACCCAACACTCTGCTTCTACAAACAGGTAACAACTTCAGAGCAGTACCAAGGATTTTCACTATGGTCATGCACCTGTCACTTGCATTCACAAAGCCAGTCCTAGAGCAGCAGTCTAGTCCTGGAGGACACAATGCAGTTTTCCTCTAGCGAATCTCTAGCCTCCCCTGGTCACAGATCCCAGGACAGCGAGAATTATTCGCACGTTGCTGCAGAGCAACAAGCAGTTTGCATTTTGGACAACAGACACAATAAAAGATTCCCTCTTCTCCGAGAAGATTCTGGAAGTCACCTCATCAGCAGTCCACATGAAGAATTGTAGCAAATCTGTGCTAGCACACCTCAGGAATTACACACAGACTTGCCGATATCAAATGAAACATTTCATGTGATCTTCACTCTTGGATCAGCATCCCAGTTGATGTATGGATCATTCTGGGAAGCAGGACAATTCACATCCCTTTGCCTTAGAATAAGGCAAATCAAACAAGGGTGATACAAACAGCATGTAGCACAAGTTCATGTTCTACCTGATGGACTTAGAAACACAGAATGGTTTAGGTTGGATGATACCTTCAAGATCACCTAGTTTCAACCCCCTGCCATGGGTAGGGACACCTTCCACCAGACCAGACTGCTCAAGGATTCATCCAACCTGACCTCCAACACCTCCAGGGAAGGGGCATTCATAGAGTTGGTTCTCAGCCACTGAAGCATCACTACAGACCAACAGAGGGCCACAGGGTTTGGCAGTGTGAGGAGCCATGTGCAAACACAAAGCAGCACGGATTCCAGGTTCTAAGAACCTAGGACTCACAAAATAACAGGATCTTGGTCAGAGGAAATCATAAACCTGACATAAAAGGACAGGGAAGTTCTTCCGCATAAGGCAGTTAGACTCTGGAATCACAGGAACCTTCCAGTTGGAAAAGACTCCAGGATCATGAAGTCCAATCATTATCCCAACTCTGAAAATTCACCCTTAAACCATATCCTCAAGTACCACATCAAAACAACTTTTAAACACATTCAGGGCTGCCCAGGGAGCATTATGGATTGCATTCAAGGCCTTGAGGAGCCAGTGTGGCTAAGAGGCATCCCTGTCCATGGCAGAGCGGCTGGAGTAGATCTCCAAGGTCCCCTCCAACCTAGGTCATTCTGTGACAGCAGAGTGTGTCATCACCCTTGCAGGTTACTGCTCGGTGCTGCTGCTCAGGGGTGAAAGGAGGAAGCAGTGGTGGGTAGCCATGTGGTGAGCAGAGTGCCAGAGCCATACCTGGGTCGATGATGGCCAGCGTGCAGACCCTGTAGTACTTGCCGCAGGCTGTGCCCAGCTCGATATTGTTGCCGCTGTAGTGGTGGACGCCAGTCTTGGCCAGCATAGCGTAGTACTCGATCTCTGACTTCCTGCATTCAGAGAAAGGGCAGTTGGGCACTGACAAACAGCTGAGCAGCTCTGACACAGACAGCACCTCTGACTCCGCTGCCCCAAAACCTTCCCACACAGTGAAACGGTTGTTCAGTGACAGCACAGCATCGCCAAATGTTAGGGGTTGGAAGGGACTTCCAGAGATCATCCAATCCAGAGAGCAATGTGTTCTTGTGGCCAAGGCCAACTGGGTGCATTAAGAAAAGTGTGTCCACAGATCCAGGGAGGTTACCAACCCCCTCTGCTCTGCCCTGGTAAGAAATTGTCTGGAACACTGCATCCAGTTCTGGGCTCCCTAGTTCATGAAGAAGTCCAAGAAAAAGTTGCAAGGATGCAGCAGAGCCTGGAGCACTGCCTGGTGAGGAGAGGCTGAGAGCCCTGGGGCTGCTTCGTCTGCAGAGAAGACCCAGAGGGGATCTGAGCAATGTCTATCAATAGCTGAGGGCTGGGGGGGCAGAAAAGAAGGGTCAGGGACAGCCTCTGCTCGCTTGTGTCCTGCCACAGGACAAGGAGCAAGGGATGGAAACTGCAGCACAGGAAGTTGCACCTCAGCATGACGAAGAACTTCTTGACTATAAGGGTCCCAGAGCCCTGGCACAGGCTGTCCAGAGAGATTGTGAAGTCTCCTTCTCTGGAGCCTTTCCAGCCCTGTCTGGATGTGTTCCTGTACAACCTGTGCTAGATTCTATAGTCCTGCTCTGGCAGAGGGTTGGACTGGAGATCTCCAGGGGTCCCTTCCAACCCCTAACACCCTGTAACCCTGTGAACTCTCTGGATTGGAAAGCCAGAGCAATGTTGGGAAGCACTTGAATACGTCCAGACCTGAAATCCTTATACACCAAACAAAAAACTCATCACTCTAATTTCAGAGCACTCACAGCCAGCAAAACACTCTGCATTCTTAATTCAGTGCAGCAATAAACATTAAAGTACACTTTATATTTGTATCAAAACCTCAAAACAGTCTTAAGGAGAGTAAGTTTTTCACACATCTGCTTACCTCAAAGCAGGACAGTTGTTGGCGAGGATGACCAACTTGGCTTTGCCCTGCCTAATCATTTTCAGAGTCTGTTTGTAGCCAAGCACATATTTACCACTTTTCATAACCAGCTGCAGCCTGGAGTTTATGGACTCTAGGGACTTTTTCTGAAAAAGACACAGAAAAGCATTAGTGTTGTGTTACTCTAGTTTGTAGAACAGCAGAGAACGTAGGGAAAGTTCAAAAATTCCAGATATGGGCAAACTTTTCCTAATTTCCTAATAATCTGCAACATGGAGTAAGGGAAGCCAAGCTACCACAAGAGTATGAGAAAGCTTGTGGAGAAGGGATGGGGTCACCAGTACAATGTATTCTTGACCTCATAAAAATCTCCCTGGCTCATGGATCTTACAATAAGAAAATATATTCTGAAGCACTGTTGCTTCTGTCTGTTTTAACCATTAACAGCCCTGTGTTGGTGGACAACAAGTTCTGCATGGCACAGCAATGTGCTCTGGTGGCCAAGAAGTCCAATGGGATTCTGGGGTGCATTAAGAGCAGTGTGTCCAGCAGATCCAGGGAGTTTTCTTCCCCCTCTACTCCATCCTGGTGAGAGCTCATCTGGAATACTGCATCCAGTTCTGGGCTCCCCAGTCCATGAGGGAAAGGGATCTACTGAAGAGGCCAGTGGAGAGGTATGAAGATGATGAAGGGACTGGAGCACTGCTTGATGAGAGGCTGAGGGACCCGGTGCTCTTTGGTCTGGTGAAGAGAAAACTTAGAGGGGATTTAATCAATGTCTATAAATATCTGAGGGCTGGGGGTCAAGAGGGAGGGGACAAACTCTTCTCAGTTGCGCCCTGGGATAGGACAAGGGGCAATGGGTATAAACTACAGCACATTAAGTTGCACCTGAACACGAGGAAGAACTTCTTGACTGGAAGGGTCCCATAGCCCTGGCACAGGCTGCCCAGAGAGGTTGTGGAGTCTCCTTCTCTGGAGTCTTTCCAGTCCTGCATGGATGTGCTCCTGTGTGACGTGCACTAGATTCTATAGTCCTGCTCTGGCAGAGGTTTGGACTGGAGATCATAGAATCATAGAATGATAAGGTTGGAAGGGACCTCAAGGATCATCTAGTTCCAACCCCCTGCCATGGGCAAGGACACCTCCCACTAGTACAGCTCGCTCAAGGCCTCAGCCAAACACCTCCAGGGAGGGAGCAGCCACAATCTCCCTGGGCAACCTGTGCCAGTGTCTCACCACCCTCACTGCAAACAACTTCCTCCTAACATCCAGTTTCAATCTCCCTTCTGCCACCTTAAACCCATTGCCCCTTGTCCTGGCATTGCAAGACCTTGTCAATATTCCCTCCCCAGCCTTCCTGTAGGCCCCCTTCAGATCCTGGAAGGCTACTGTAAGGTCTCCTGGAAGCCTTCTCTTCTCCAGGCTGCAGAGCCCCAACTCTCTCAGCCTGTCCTCATAGGAGAGCTGCTCCAGATCTCGAGATCTCCAGATCTTCCCATCCCTAACATCCTGTAATCCAGGTACATTTGAGAAGCCTTTATGATAGCTCTGCTAATTAAGTACAAGCAAACAGTACTGGCTGCAAAGCCGTAGTGGTTAGCAGACACGATGGCAAGCAACAGGAGGTGACAATCCAGCAGGAGCACGGTGCTCCGGACAACCGCTCAGCGCACTTACAAAGGAAGCAAACCACCATCGAGTAAGAAACCCCTACCTTCTAGAGTGGCTCAGAGCGAAAGGCAAGAACCCGGCAGGAAATTCACAGGTCAAGTTCCACACACACTAGGCACTCGGCACCGGCTCCCCTTTCCTCCAGCTAGCACAGGGGCCCCGTAAGCAGCCCAGGACAGCGCACTGAAGGAACCCGAGGGCAGAGAAGCCGGTAGGAGGCAGCTGCAGGGTACGGCTAGCTGCCTGCAGGAGGGCACTGCCTGAGCTCTGAGGGTCGCCACAGGGGTCTCTGGGTGTGCCCACGCCGGGGCCCACTGTGCTGTTAGCAGCGCGACCCATCCTGCCCCGCCGCCCCATCCCGCGGAGACCGGGCCGCCGCCACGTGAGGCAGGCTCCCACTCACCGTCTTCTTCGCGGCCACCATGGTGATGCCTCGCGTCGGCTCGGGCGGTAACTGGAACACAAGGGGGAAGGCGGGGAGGGGGTTAGGACCCGGCAGCGGCCCCCAAAGCGCGCCCGCGCCGCCCCGGCCGAGCCCCACTCACCAGAGACGCGCCGCCAAGATGGCCGGGCCGGCAGAAAGGGCCGAACTCCCACAAGGCACCGCGCCTCAGCGCGACCCGGCTCTCGCGAGAACTGGCCGCCTGCCCGCGACTCCGCCGCCTGCTGCGTGCACACCAGAGCTGCCCGCGCTCTAGCGCTACTTGCGCACCAGAGCTGTCCGCGGCCTGCCCCAACAGTGCCTGGGGCTGCGCACCGCTGGGTGCTTAAGGTGGCAGCAGTTGCTGAGCTGCGTAAGGAAATCAGAATGGTAAGGTTGGAAGGGACCTCAAAGGTCATCTAGCTCCAGCCCCCTACCATAGGCAGGACACCTCGCACTAGAACAGGTCATTCAAGGCCTCATCCAACCTGGTCCTGAACATCTCCAGGGAGGTTATGAAGCACAGAATCACCCAATGTGATCAAAGATCCCATTCGGTGCTTCTGTGCTCCACAACCTCTGGGCAACCTGTGCCAGTGCCTCACCGCCTTCGCTGCAAATAACACTCCCAGCTCCCTCAGCCTCTCCTCACAGGGCTGTACTCCAGGCCCCTCACCAGCCTTGGTGCCCTTCTCTGGACACCTTCCAGCACCTCAACATCTTTCTTAAGCTGAGGGGCCCAGAACTGGACACAGCACTCAAGATGTGGCATAACCAGTACTGAGCACAGGGTCAAAAGGACTGTCCTGGTCCTGCTGGCCACGCTATTCCTAACACAGGCCAGGATGCCTTTGGCCTTCTTGCCCACCTAGGCACACTGCAGGCTCATCTTCAGCTACTCTCTCCCAGCACCCCCAGGTCCCTGTCTGCCTGG
>VWZE01019640.1:13700-46306 GCA_013396675.1 Eubucco bourcierii
TTTTTTTTTTTTTTTTCCTCCTGAGCATGCGCTGCGGTGAAAACGCTGAGAGCTGCCTCTCCACATGGCGCTATGCTGCTGGTTCGCTCGAGTTTGTATCTCACGTGTAACCACGGCACGCCCCCTAGCTACGTCAGACCCTTTGCGCAGGCGTGTGAGGGAGCCGACTCTGCTGCCCTTCCTCCCCTCTCTCCAGGTGCCTCTGCGCCGGGAAGCTCCCTGCTCGGCTGAAAGCAGTGACATTAAGTGCCAGAGCTGGTCTCGGTTCCGGAGCTGGTCGCGGTGCCACTGCCTCTCCAAATGGCGCTGTGCTGTTGGCTCGCTCGAGTTTGTATCTCGTGCGTAACCACGGCACGCCCCCTAGCTACGTCAGACCCTTCATGCAGGCGCATGAGAGAGCCTACTCTGCTGCCCTTCCTCCCCTCTCTCCAGGTGCCTCTGCGCCAGGAAGCTCTCTGCTCAGCTGAAAGCAGTGATGTTCAGCAGGGCTTCAGGCTGGGGTTCAGCCATTCTGGCACAGTTGGGCCCACACTGACACTTTTTAAGTATTAGTGTGAGGAGTTAAACAGACAGGCGTCTTTCATTTTTATAAAGACACAACAAATTCGTATTCATTTGTAATTAAAATAGGATTTAAAAATAAAAAAGCCTGTATTTAATATATTATCATAACGGCACAAAACTCGTGCTGTTAGGGAGCCAGCATATTTGCTATGGAGTCACACAGCCTTTACAAGTTGGAACACACACCATAGAACACTTCGTTGCTATGGGACCAGAGCGGTGCTTTGCTACGGACTCTACTCATGCATCATATAGTGGCGCATTGCTATTGATTTGGCATACAATGCTACATTTCCACCCACGCATTACCAAGGCGGAGTCCTAGTGACCCAAGTCGAGCCAAACAGAGCCAAACTCAAGCCGATCCAGATGCAGTTGAGTGCCAAGGAACAGAGCTGAGCCCAACAGCGCCAAGTCAAGTCAGGCAGAGTTGGAGTGGAATGAGTGAAGATGGAGCAAACCAAGTCACTCCAGGCAGGGCAGAAGGAGCCCAGCCATCCAGAGTTGTGACTCATGGAGCTGAGCGGGATGGAGTCACCGCCCTTTTTTGGGGGAGAGGAAAACCTCAAGCATTCACTCACAGAGGTTCATTCTTTTTCTCTCATGCAAGAGGATTTAGTAAATCAATTGATCAGATGTGGCAGATCTGAGACATATCTTAGAACAACTTGTGTAGTAGTGGACTTTACAATTGCTCCATATATAGCTTCTTTTTAGTTTAAATAGAAAAACAGTCAAAACAGAGCTGTCTGCACTTTCTGTGTTCCATAGTCAGTTTAAGCAGCTGTTCCGTGCAGTCTAGATACTGTAGATAAGTGTAACTAGCGAACTAAGCCTAAACAATCTAATCGTAAGGAGGTTTCTAAACTGCCCATAAGTGCTATTTATAGCAAGGGTTTAAAACCTTGTGTGGCAGCTGATAGTAATACAAGATTTTACTTTTCAAAATTAATATAATTTATTAATTTTGATGTTCAGAACTCTTACCACCAACCAGTATTTTTAATAATAGGTTCTTTGCAATAGTCATGAAAAGTATGACACAGAATAAAAGGCAGAATCTAGAACACTTAGAAATAACTAGCAAAATATAACAAACATTAAACTATTAGAACTGTAAAGAGGTTCTTGCAGTTGATTATACCACTTGTCCACTAGAGGGATTCAAGAAGCTTTCTGCTTAAGGCAGAAGGCATTTGGATTCACTTAAGTTTCACAAAGTTTTGCAAAGAGGCTTTTGAGTATTTACTCACAAAAGTCAGCTCCAGATTCCTTGGGCTAACTACGGTTTCCAGACAGTACCCAAACACTTGCAGGGAGTTCTGTCACTGTCTTGATAGCTGTTAATCTTCCCATGCTCTAATGGGGTGCTAGGAGAGAGGCAGACAATCTCTGACCTGATCCTGGTTCCTCTTGGACTCCATACTTGGCATGGAGATTTGCAGAGGTGCAGGCAAGATGTCTTGCCAATGTGCAGATGGGCATGACGTCATACTGGCTAATCGAGCCTACCACATGAGGCACTTAACACCTCCTGTTCCCTGGTAAACTTGAGGCAAGGCAGTTTCCAGGCAGAACAACCTAAAGCATCAGGGCTTGTTATTATGTAGCAGGTAGAGCATGGCAAGATACAAAGGCAGAGAGTAATGAGGCAGAAGCATGATAAGGCAGCTCTGAGACACATCTTAGAACAACTTGTGTAGTAGTGGACTTTGCAATTGCTCCATATATAGCTTCTTTTTAGTTTAAAAGAAAGGACATTAAGGCAGAAGCGCATTAAGGCAGAGCACGTTGTCTTTACCTGCTCATCTCTTTTTATCAATGTAGCCTGAGACTAACGGGTCTTTGGCCACAGACTAGCCAATCAGAATGGCAGTTTGCCAAACCTGACCATATTAGGCAAAGTCAGGGCTTACTTTTACTCCTTTAGGGCAGAACTCAAGTGTATAAACACATGTGGATACCCTGTTTACAAGTTTGGAAGGAAGAGGAGACTGGTGGTGTCTGGAAGAGGACTGGAAGGTGTCAGGTCTTTGTCTTACTTTCCCGTGGTTGCTTCTCCCATCAGCATGAAGAGGGAGAGCAGAAAACCTCTCTGGACAAGCCAGGACATGTTTAGGCCTGTTTTGGCCTTCCACAACACCTTCACTCTCTCCTGTCCTTTAAGTCTGCTGCAAATGAGAAGCAATAGCTCTCCAACTCCTCAGTTGGAAAGTGGAAAGGAAGGTACATTGAATACATCTCGGAAGTAGAATGACGTTAAAAAACCACACATGCACACAAAAGACTTTTACAGGAAACGTAGCCTCAACATTTAACCCAGCACATGCTAAACTTCCCTGGCACTGTCGAGATTTTTGTTTCTATTTCCATCATTGCATAAACAAGAACTAAAGGCTTGACTGCACTAATACAAACTATAGCTGTCACAGAGTCTGTTCACACAACTACTTCTCTTCCAAATAACAGTCCTGAGAAGAAAGCAGTGTGCCCAGCTGAAGAACTGAACAAAACAGGCCACCACAGCAATGAGACCCAGCCAGCTTTTATTTCTGGCTAGCCACTTAATGAAAAGTGCCACAATAATGCCTCTAAAGGAAAAAATTTCCCAACTGAGATGTTAGCTACAGCAACACTGCTGATCAGTCTCACCAGGGCAGAGGCCACTCCCCACATCTGAAAATCCCCTCCAATTTTTAATTTCCTCACACCTTCAACTTCTTGTCCTTCACAAGCATCAGGAATTTGAAAGGCCTAAGAAAAGCTCCCTGGTACTCTCCCAGACAGACACCCACAGGCAAGCCAAAGGTTCTGCAGTGCTTGGAAACAAAACCAAGTATGATGAACCTGCCATGTCTGCTCTGGCCAAACTCTGCAACCTGAACGTGACAAACGCTTTGGTGACAAAACTGTCCTCTCAGGGCAGTATATTTTGCATCAGGAAAGAAGCTTGACAGCCAGCCCAAGCTAGGTTTGTCTCATCACAAAGCAGAACAACATGTATTAACAGAGCCACAGAACAGGAGGTACCAAGCCTACAGAGAAGTTCGCTTCCTCCAAGAAGCTAAAGTTGGTCAGAGGTCAGTCCCCAAGGCTGGCACTTCAAAGCAACTCACCACAGAGACATTTCTGTCCCCATTTTCCAAAGAAAATTCAATTCTGAACCACTTGCAAGGAGAAATTAGGTTTCCAGCAGCTCCACAATCTGGTACCAATGCAATTCCCACTGGCAGGGTTTGTGGTTGAGGCTGAATACAGATCTGCAACTTGGTTTTGGGCAAAGCAATTAAGCTCCCTAAAAAAATGCAAGGGGAGGGGAAAAAAAATAAAGAGACAATCTTAAATAAAACCCAGAGGCATTTCACAGGAAGCCTCATCCTTTAACTTATCTCATGCTGGAATTCCCATCCCCTATGCTTCCTGGTTGGCCAAGAGCCATGGAACATAAAGTAAGACATCAGTCTGTGGATGGCTGCTGCCCTGTGCCCACTAAATGCAAAGATCCTTCAGGAGCCCACAAGGGAAACTCCAAAGGACCCCAGTCCAATTTAGATGACCACAACAACCCTTTTGATGCCCCCAAAATCTCATTTCATACCTCAAGATCCACTTTAGATGGCCCAGACCCTTTTAGGGGCCTTCAAGAGACCACTTCAGATGTCTGCAGAACCCTACACACCCATACAGACTTGAACAGATGCCCACAGACACCTAAAGACCTCTCAAGACACCTACAGATGTCTACAGATATCTACGGATCCCTGCAGGGATTGGAGACTCCTCCAAACCCCTAAAATGTAACGACTGACCCTTCCAGACCCATGTAGACCTCTTCAGACCCCAAAAGGCACCCACAGACCTCTACAGACCCCTGCAGACCTCTATAGAAGCCTGCAGATATCTACAGACCTCTGACAGACTCTTTCTGTGCTGCAGTGTGAAGGTTTGGGAGTTCCCCGCCCCCCCACACTTTGTAAAGTGACCCAGACTAGAACTCAGTCGGCTGGAAGTTAAGGACTGAAGCTCTATTTACAGCTCAGCACAATGTACAGCAGATATTTACACTATATACAGAATATTTACAGAAATATACAAGTAAAAAGTAATACAGCAACACAACACCCCTCCCAGAAATCAGAGACCCCAGGAGGGGCTCCCAACTACCCTTCCACCATCTCCCCACCCCTGTACCTTACCCCAAGGTTTGCCTTATGTGCAAGGTAAATTAGGAGGATTGGCCAGGGAGGTTAGAAGAAAAGTGGTTAGTGAAAATTAATTGGCAGAGGAGTCAAGAGCCAGAAACTGCTAGATCCAGCAAGAGTCAGACAGAGAATAAGACTTATCTAATGTTTTGGTTATTGTTCCCAAACAATTTTTTTCAGCAAGCGTATGAGTGAAGTAGACATCATGATGTTTTCCTTTCACAGCCTATAGTGTAATTTTCTCTATTAAAATATTCTAATTAGCCTCAAATCAGCACATGCAATCTCACACTGCCTGCTCATGCCCAGCTTCTCCCAAGCATCCCCAAGGCCTTCTCCTCAGGGCTGCTCTTTATCAGTTCCACCCCAGCCTGCAGTGACAGGCAGGCTTTCTCCTGCCCAGCTGCAGGACCCTGCACTTGCTCTTGTTGAACCTCAGCAGCTTCACCTGAGCTCAGCTCTCCAGCCTGCCCAGGTGTTTTCTGGATGCCATCCTGTCTCTCTGCCCTCTCCACAGAACCACTCAGCTTGGGGTCATCTGCAAACCTGCTGTGGGTTCTCCTACATCTTGCTGCTTGGACACCTCCAGGCATGGTGACTCCACCACCTCCCTGGGCGGCCTTGAGCAGATTCCTTAGGCATCATAAAAACAGAGAGCCATGAAGTAAATAACTAAATATTACACAATAATAACTAAATATTAAGTGATATGCAGTAACTGTCACTAACTGCCCTCTTCTGGTTGTCATTTTAGAATCATGGAACCACAGGTCTGCTGAGGCTAGAAGAGACTTTTGAGATCACCAAGTCTTGCCTCAAGCTCACAATCCCACCACTACTACTAAGCCACTACCATGTTTGGAGGACAACCTTCTGTTAGCTTTCATAGGTGACCAACTATGATTGGTCATTGCTTTCAAGAGAGTCTCATTGACTCAACCATAGCCAGATGGTCCTTAAGAAGTCAAGGCCTCCTGCAGCAATCCAGGACACCTCTAAGTGATGCTTGAGATGGGGAGGGGGGCACCGTGAACCTGCCACACAGCATACAGGAGTTCAGAAGGAACCTGAACCTGCCATACATCGTCCAAGAGCTGTGGAGAAGGAACCTGAACCTGCCACACAACATCCAGTAGCTCAGGAGCAGGAGCAGATGTTTAACATCTTTGTTGGTGACAAGGACACTGGCATTGAGCGCACCCTCAGCAAGTCTGCTGATGACTCCAAGTTGTGTGGTGCAGGGGACTCACCTGAGGGAAGGGATCCAACCAGAAGGATCTTGGTAGGCTTGAGAAGTGAATTAGTACCAACTGCATGAGGTTCAACAAATCACAGGGCAAGGTCCTGCAGCTGGGTCGGGCCAACTGCAGGCACAAATCCAGGCAAGGTGCAGATTGGGTTGAGAAAGCAGCTCTGAAGGAAAATCCTTGGGGGTGCTGGCTGCTGGGCAGCTCCCCAGGAGCCAGCAGCACCCTCCTGCAGCCCAGCAGGCATCTGTGTGCTGGGTTGCAGCCACAGGAGTGCGTGCAGCAAGGCAAGAGAGGGGATTCTGGCCCTGGACTCTGCTCTGCTGAGAGCTCACCTCCAATTCTGCCTCCAAAGCTGGTGTTCCCAGCACAAGAAGGACAGAGTTGGTGGAGTGAGGCCAGAGGAGGCCACAAAGATGACACAAGGACTGGAGCAGCTCTGCTATGAGGACACTGAGGGAGCTGGGGATGTTCAGCCTGGAGGAGATCTGGGGTAATCTCAGAGCTGCCTTCCTGTATCTGAAAGGACCCTACAGGAATGCTGTAGAAGGATTTTTCATAAGGGTGTCTAGAGACAGGGCAAGGGGAATGGTTTGAAGCTGAGGAAGAGTAGGGTTAGACTGGAGCTGAGGAAGTTCTTCAGCGTGAGGGTGGTGAGAGTCTGGTATGAGCTGCCCAGAGAGGTTGTGGATGTCTCCTCCCTGGAAGTGTTCAAGGCCAGGTTGGATGATGGCTTGAGCAATCTGTTTTAGGGGAAGGTGTCCCTGCCCATGGCAGGGGGTTGGAGTAGATGATCCTTGAGGCCCCTTCCAACCTAGGCTGTTCTCTGATTCTTCTGAAGCATCTTCACTCTTCCAGTGCTGACACTAAAGCTCTTTCCCTTCACTGCCTCATGCAGTTGCTTTCCTTTTATGTTACTAGTGTTTGTGTTCTCTGTCACTGCAACTGTTTCTGGTCCAAAGGCATAAAAAGCTCCAATTCCAGTTCCAAAAACCCCCAGATGTTCTCAGAAGGTATCAGATGATGGGTGGGAGGGAGGCAGGGTGAGGCCTTGCTTCAAGTCCCCACTTGGAGTCCTGTGTGCAGTTCTGAAGGCCCCAGCACAGGAAGGACATGGAAGTGGTGGAGTGGGTCCAGAGGAGGGCCACAAAGATGCTCAGAGGGCTGCAGCAGCTCTCCTATAAGGACAGGCTACAAAATTTGGGACTCTTCGGCCTGGAGAAGAGAAGGCTTTGAGGAGACCTTATAGTAGCCTTCCAATATCTGAAGGGGGCCTACAGAAAGGCTGGGGAGGGACTATTTGCAAGGTCTTGCAATGACAGGACAAGGGGCAATGAGTTTAAACTGGCAGAGGGTAGATTTAAACCGGATGTTAGGAGGAAGTTCTTTACAGTGAGGGTGGTGAGGGACTGGAACAGGTTGCCCAGGGAGGTTGTGGCTGCTCCCTCCCTGGAGGTGTTCAAGGCCAGGATGGACGAGGCCTTGAGTAACCTGTTCTAGTGGGAGTGCCTCTGGCAGGCGGTTGGAACTAGATGATCTTTTGAGGACCCTTCCAACCTTACCATTCTATGATTCTCAGTCACACAAGGAGGGCAGCAACAAGGCTAGGAAGGTCAGCTGGTGCCAGTGTGGTGGGTTTGAGGGTTTTCTTTTTTTTTGGATGGCATCAGTGCAGACCTGACCAGTTCTGCTGTGCCAATCAAACCCCTTTTCTCCACAGCCAGCACACCCCAGTGGACCCATCAGCAGGTGAAATCTGTCAGATACATACTCTGGTGCTGGCATTAGGTCACTTTCCAGTCTCAGGTAGATCTTTATCCTTCTCTGCATCAGTTTTCCTAACATCATTGAATGGATTGGAAGGGACCTTTAGAGATCATCTAGTCCAGTCCCCCTGCAGTCAGCAAGGACATCTGCAACTCTGTCATCTTCCAACCCAACATGAGGAAAAGCTTCTTTCCTGGGAGGGTGATGGAACCCTGGAGCAGACTGCCCAGAGAGGCTGTGGAGTCTCCTTCTCTAGTGACTTTCCAGCACCCATCTGGATGCATTGCTGTGTGATCCTGCTTTGACAGTGGAGTTGGATTCAGTGATCTCTGGTGATCCCTTCCAACCCCTTCTATCCTATGATTCTAGAGCAGATTTCTCAAAGCTCCAAACAACTTCACTAGAAATGCTTCCAGGGATGGGGCATCCACCATCTCTCTGAGAAATCTGTCCCAGGGTCTCACCACTCTCAGTGTAAAGTTTTTTCCTCATATCCAGTGTAAATCTCCTTCTTTTAGTTCAAACCATCACCCCTTGTCCTGTCTCAACAGGCCCTGCTCAAAACTCTGTCCCCAGCTCTAAGTATCTATCCCACCTCAAGCAATGAAAGGCCACCAGAAAGTCTCCCTGGTGCCTTCTCTTCTCCAGACTGAACAATCCCAACTCTCTCAGCCTGGCCTCACAGCAGAGGGTTTCCTTTTGTATGACGACTACAGGGCACCTTGCTATGTTTCCTAG
Source organism: Eubucco bourcierii (assembly GCA_013396675.1). Taxonomy (NCBI): domain Eukaryota; kingdom Metazoa; phylum Chordata; class Aves; order Piciformes; family Ramphastidae; genus Eubucco; species Eubucco bourcierii. The sequence continues at coordinate 22,219 of VWZE01019640.1, forward strand.
CAGGAACCAAAGCCACCCTGCAGTGAGCAGGACACAAACTGCCACCATGACTTAAGTGCCCACCATAATCCTTGGTGATCCAGAAAAGGGCTGTTTTAATTTCATGTTCTGTCACAGTCAAGGAGGACCACCTGTGCTTCACCTACTGCTGCTTAAGGCTCTTAGGGCCCAGCCTGACGCTCCCCTCCAAGCCCAGCATCTTTCATCATCCATGAGACAGACACAGGAGAAAAGGGTTCAGCATGTGGTAAACCAGGCAATCTGACCACAGAGGAGGAACTTCCATAGGAGGAACCCCAGAAGTAAGGTGGAGCCTCTGCACCAAGAGTAGTTGTGTTAGACTGTAAAAACAGCACCTGGAAATGGAAGATTTATATTTGACTCCAAAGTATTGATCAACCACTCTAGGACTAAAGTGACTGAAGAAAGCAACCTCACTTTTGGTCAAGGTCTACCAGAGAATGCATCAGGTTATGAAGGGACCCTCAAAGGTCATCATGTCCAAACCCACTGCAGTAAGCAGGGACACACCCAGCTCAATCAGGTTGCTCAGAGCCTCATCAGGTTTGACCTTGACTGTCTCCAGGGATGGGTCCTCAATATATGAGCCTTTCTAGCTCCCATGGAAATTCTTTCCATTTATTTGCACTCACCTTGATGGTTTCCCACCTCCCTCATCTTAATTGATAGGGGAGACCTTGTGACAGAGGTATTATAGGATAGAGGGAATGGATTGAAGGAGGGCAGATTCAGATTGGATATTAGGACAAAATTCTTTCCAGTGAAGGTGGTGAGACACTGGATCAGGCTGCCCAGGGAAAGGTGTGGATGCTTTCTTCCTGGTACTGTTCAACATCAGGTTGGATGAGGCCTTGAGCAACCTGGTTTGGCAGGAGATGAAGTGGAGGTGGGAAAGGAGTTGAAACCAGATATCTTCAAGGTGTCTTCCAATCCAAACCATTCTGTGAACCTATGAATCTCTGTAATTCATTACCCCAGTCCACAATGCTGTGGTGGTTATCTCAAACCTTCCAGAAAGTTATCTTCCTCTTGGAGCTCAATACAAACACCTCCAGTAGATGATCCTTCAAAGTCAGAGCCTTCAAGTAGCCTTCAACTGTGTAGATAAAACCCCCAAATATTCCAGTATTCTTTTATAAAGTAGAAACTTCCAGCATTAAAATATTCGCCTTGATGTCATTGTTTCCATACCTGTCCTTAGTTTGAACCACTGAAAAAGACTGAAGAAAAAAATCAAAACTCTTCACAAAACTGTTAATTCTTAACTGGCTGGAAAACAGTTCTGCAGAGAAGGACCTGGGAATGCTGGTGGACAACAAGTTCATCACCAGCCAACAATGCACCCTTGTGGTCACAGCTGGAGTATGGGGTCCAGTTCTGGGCTCCCCAGTTCAAGAGAGACAGGGAACTACTGGAGAGAGCCCAGTGAAAGCTACAAAGATGCTTCTCTGTGAGGAAAGGCCTGGGGCTGTTGAGCCTGGAGAAGAGCAGCCTGAGAGAGGAGCTGATCAATGCTCACTAAGAGCTAAAGGGTGGGGGGCAAGAGGCTGGGGCCAGACACTTGTCCGTGGTGCCCAGTGACAAGACAAGGAGCAACGGGCACAAACTGGAACCCAGGAGGTTCTACTTGAACACGAGGAGAAACTTCTTTTTGGTGTGAGGGTGCTGGAGCCCTAGAGCAGGCTGCCCAGAGAGGCTGTGGAGTCTCCTTGTCTGGAGAGATTCCAAATCCATCCAGCCCTCAGCAAGCTGCTCTTGGTGCCCTGCTTTATCTGGGTGTCCTCCAGAGATCCCTTCAACCCAACCCCCTCCCCAAGCTGCGTTTCTGTGACACTTTAGGAAGCCTCACTAAACAGCAGGTGTAGCACTAAAAGCTTGAAGAGCAGGACACATGGCAGACAGCTAATTGAGTTAACTTCCCCTGTTCCCTTCTGCCACAGCAAAGGAGCCAGGCACAGAGTAGCAGGAACTTCTCCAGGGACACAGGGTCAACTCAGCAGAGTTAAAGGCTCCCCAGGCATGGACTCATAGGCACAGCACATGGCACCAAAGGTGAGGAGAATCCTTGCTTTGGTCACAAACAATTTATTGTATTTCAAGTATGTGCCCTTGTGGATTCAGCAATGGCTCTGGAGAATCACATCCTCCACCAACCAGAGACAGAACCCATTTGCAAATCTTCCACCTGACTGAGTGGCTGTGGCTCTTTTGACACTGCCTCCTTCCTCCTCCTCCTCAGCTGAAAGTACAGCTCAGAGCCAGCATAAACCTGCACCTTAATCAGAAATGGTTACAAGCACACTGAACAAAGAATTGGTAAATCAACCCTTTCAGGGAGTCAGAGGGCCATAAGTAAACAGACAAATATTTGCCATCTTTTGGGGCGCTGTAGTGATTTCATTGTGGTTTTTTGTTTCCTTTGAGTAAGATTAAAACCCACTCTGGCTTTACTGTCCTGCTCTTACCTCCTCCTCATCCCCCCTCAACAGAAAGAAATGATTCCCCAACCACTTGATGGCCCTGGGTTTGCTAAACCTTGCCATTCCTGTTTCATTGCTTCCCAAAAAAGCAGGTGATGTGGTATGGAGTGAAGAAGGCTGGACAAAGTTTGAGCTTCACATGGTTGAGCTGCTTCTCTCATCTGACTGTTTATTCAGGATGGCAGTGTGCTGTGCACTTGCGCCAACTGAGATGGTGAGACACGAAGCAAGCTGGCTTTGAACGCTGATGCCAATTTGAGCATTAAGGAGAAACTAACAATGCCTGGGTCCCGGTACAGGTGGTCATGGACTCATGGAAGCTTCTTGGGTTTCATATTTACAAAGATGTTCTGAAATTATGGTCTGTGAAATAAGATTATTTCTTCTTTTTTTTTTTTTTTTTTCCCAGAGATGCTCCTATATTTGAGGGAAAAAACCAAACCCCAACCAATGAATAGAACCTTTGATCCAAACCCCATCTCCTTTGTTCTGTTTTTTAAAGTCTGGTTAAAAAAAAAATGTTGTCGATTTCTCAAATGTTTTCTCTTTGTGCAGACTTAAAAAGCAGAGCAGGAGAACAGAATAGTGGCATTCAAAAAACAGAGGGAGACTGCTGCTGCTCTCTCAAGGAGACCGCCGCTCCTTTTTCAGCAAGAGGTGACACTGGATGATGCGGATACGGTTCTTGGCTGGGGCAAACTCTGGCTGAAGTTTTAGTGTTGACTCGTACCACTTCATTGCCCTTTCAAACTCCTCCTGGAAAGAGAGAGAAAGAAAGAAAGGGATCAGAATGAGCTAAAGTCTACAAGATGTAGTTGAAGAATGTGTTGTGAACAAGAAGAACCAAACCAATGCTTGTGCTTTAGGATCATTTTTCTCCCCTCCCTGTGTAAGAGTATTTTCTTGGGCTAGTTGACTCAGTTCTGCATACTCAAAGAATGGTTTGAACTGGATGATCTTAAAGGTCTTTTCTGACCTAAACTATTCTGTGGTGACATCTGGTCCAGAGCAGATCAGGGCAGCACCAAGGTTGGTGTCCCAGCAGTGAACCCCATGTCCCACTTCACAATCAGGATGTCCTGTGCTTGTAGAAACCCCAAGTGCTTTCTATCAACCACTTTCCCTTGGAATGCTCCAAAGTCATTTTGACCAGCGGAACAAACTTCTGGGCATGGTTTACTGTAGGCAAATCTCTTTTTAAACAAACAAACAAAAAAAAAATCATAGAATAGTTTGGAAGGCACCTTGAAGATCACCTGATTCCAGCCCCCTGCCATGGGCAGGGACACCTTCACTAGTCCAGGTTGCTCAAGGCCTCATCCAACCTGGCCTTGAACATCTCCAGGGTGGAGGCATCCACAGCCTCCCTGGGCAACCTGTGCCAGTGTCTCCCCATCCTCACTGTCAAGAATTTCTTCCTAACATTACTACTGCACAGAAGGAAGGCAAGTTGCTGCTGCAGATTGCTGACCAATGTTCTCCCCTTTTCCTTCCAGTAACAGATGTCAGCATTCTTGCTGTCAAAGTAACTCTTCAAACCAGATTTGAGTCAGAATTTACAAAAAGCAAAGCTTTGAAGACTTGGACAAAGCAAAAAAGCATCAACATTGTTCAACAGCAGAAAATGAGGCCAAAAACCAAACGAAACTTGAGGAGAGTACAGTAGCCAATGTCAGTGGCCAAGGCATTCCACAATGGAAGTAAGAAGCTCTTTCATCCTAGAGTCACACCTATTTATAGATGTTGGTCTCTTCTCCCTAGTATCAGGTGACAGGACAAGAGGAAATGGCCTGAAATTGTGACAGGGGAGGGTTAGGTTGGAGATAGGGAACAATTTCTTTGCTACAGGAGTGGTCAGGGATTGGCACAGGGTACCCAGGGAGATGGTAGAGGCCCCATTCCTGGAGGTGGTCAGACATGGTTTAGTGGCTGTGGTGGTGTTGGGTAGAAGGTTGGAATGGATGATCTCAGAGAGCCTTCCCAGCTTTGTTGATAATTCTATAATTTACAGCACATCACCATCCAGCAGGGTATTAGAAGAAACAAGATGGGGCAGAAGATCCAAAACATTTTGGGTTTTTCATCACTTTCAGCACTGGTTTTGTTCTCCTAACTTCCTTCTCTCAGCAGCTTCATTTGCCCTATACAATGACAACGCCAATTTCTAGCCACATCTTAAGCACTGGCAGGATCAGTGTAGCTGTCAAGTCTTGGTTTTAAAAAGCCAAGGGTATTTTAATTCAGTTTCTTCAGGAATAACACAGAAAAATAATGGATTATCTTAGAATTTTTTGGGTTGGGAAAGACCTCTAAGATTATCGAGTCCAACCAGCAACCTAACACCACCATGGCCATTAAACCATACTCCACAGTGCCATGTCCACACCTCTGGCAAATAAATGAGCTTTGGTTTCTGTAAAGCATTAATTATTAATGTTATTAGTGGTACAGACTGATAACTAGCATGGCCTCATGGCATCAACCTGTCTGCTCTCAAACACAACAGCTGAAATGTGATGCATAGAAACTAACTTCTCTTTGTCAGTGTAACTGGATCCAGAAAGTACCTTTTGCACAGTCATCTGGGATCAGTTCAGCTCTTCTCAGTCCTGACAGCCAGAGTCATGGAATTGTTCAGGGTGGAAGCGACCTCCAAGATCATTCAGTCCAACCCTTAACCCAGCACTGTCAGGTCACCACTAAATCATGTCCCTCAGCACCACATCTACAGGTTTTCAGTCCCTCCAGTGATGGGGACTCCACCATTGCCCTGAGCAGCCTGTTCTAGCACTCGACATCCCTTTTGGGGAAGAAATTGTTACACTTAGACTAAACTCAGCTCTTCAGGATACAGCCCAAAGTTACCACTCATGTTCCCAGAATTATCAAAGTATCCTGTGTTTAGATGGGTAGAAACTCCCCAAAACTATCAGTTGCTTGCTTCTGGCTTAATAAAGCTTTGCAGTGTTCTGCAGCCTAGAGAAGTGTTGGCCTTCAAGTACTACATGGAGTAATTCACGTAAAATGAGGAAGAAAGAGTTTTGGCACTCAGAAAAAGCCACTGGCATCCTGGTTGGGATCAGAAATGCTGTGTCCAGCAGGAGCAGGGAGCGGATTGTCCCCTTGGACTCGGCTCTGGTGAAGCCACATCTCGAGTGCTGTGTTCAGTTCTGGGCACCTCATTACAAGAGAGATGTGGAGGTGCTAGAAAGAGTGCAGAGGAGTGCAAGGAACCTGGGAAGGGCCTGAAGAATAAATCTGGTGAGAAGCGACTGAAAGAGTTGGGGATGGTTAGTGTGAAAGACAGGAGGCTGACAGCAGAACTCATGGCTTTCTACAGCTACCTGAAAGGACCTTGTGGAGAAGTTGGTCCTCGTCTCTTCTCACAGGTCATTACTGAGAGAACAAGAGGGAATGGCCTCAAGCTGTCACTGGGTAGGTTTAGACTGGACATGAGGAAGAATTTTTTCCCAGCAAGAGTGGTCAGGATTTGGAATGTGCTGCCCAGGGAAGTGGTGGAGTCACCAACTCTGGGTGTGTTTAAAGGTGGTTTAGATGTGGTACTTGGAGCTATGGTTTAAGGTGAGCTTTGCAGAGTAGCATTCTGGACTGGACTTGGTGATCCTGAGGGGCTTTTCCAGCCTGAGTGATTCTGTAACACTGTAAGAAGGTTTTTATCCACAGGCACATCAAACAGACTGATCCACAGCCAAGACACAGCTGAGTGACAGGAGCACTCACCATTGCTATGTAGACATTGCCCAAGGTGAAATGGTTGACCACAAAGTGGGGGGCTATCTCAACTGCCATGGTGGCCACAATGATGGCATCATTCCAGAGTTTGGCATTGTGGAAGATGTTTGCAAGGCTTATTAGTGGCACATCCTGGAACAGAAGAGCAAACCATCAGCACGGAGGTTCCTTCCATTCAGATTACAAGATACATTGGAACTGCATCCAGCTCTGGAGCCCTCAACACAGGAAGGATGTGGACCTCATGGAAAGGGTCCAGTGGAGGGGCATGAAATGATCAGGGGGTTGGAGCAGCTCTGCTATGGGGACAGGCTGAGGGAGTTAGGGGCGTTCAGCTTGGAGAAGAGAAGGTTCCAGGCAGACCTAATAGCAGACTGACAGTGCCTGATGGGGGCTACAAGAAGGCTGCAGAGGGACTGTTTGCAAAGGCTGCAAGGGGCAGGATGATGGCAGTGGCTTCAGACTGGGGCAGAGCAGATTGAGATCGAATGTGAGGAACAAGTTTTGCACCATGAGGGTGTTGAACACTGCAACAGGTTGCCCAGGGAGGCAGTTGAGGCCCTATCCCTGGATATACTCAAGGTAAGGCTGGACAGGGCTTTGGGCAATGTGCTCTAGTGGAGGATGCCCCTGCTGAGTGCAGAGGGTTGGACTGGATGAGCTTTGGAGGTCCCTTCCAACCCAGTCCATTCTATGACTCCATAAGCAGGCTGCTTCACCAGGCCAGCCTCACTCGGTCACTGCCCACTCTTGCTGTTTGTTTGACCAACCTCCTTCAGCTCTTGCACAAATAGGGAAGGGACATGAAGAGAAGGGACAGCAGGCAAGAGACAAAAAGGTCTAACCAGTAGTACAACTGCTTTTTATCCCAGAATTCCTGCCTAGTGCTGCCAAACAGCTATAATGTTCTCAGCTAGTCACTCATGGGATGTTTTTTATTTGCTGGATATTCAGCCTTGTCCAGCTGGCAAAGCTGTTGAGCCTTGACAGCCATAACAAGGCTCTCTGGGAGCTGGGCTTCCTACCTTCCAACTACTGCTTAGCAGCAAGCCTTAAATGCCCTTAAATAGGAGACTAAAACACTGTGGATGGCTTTGATTCCTGCCTCCTTGACCTCTACAAGGCAAGGAGTAATTCTGGTGGGCCACTGTTTGCAAAGCAGAAGTTGTGGAAGTCAGAATCACAGAAGAAGCCTAGAGCAAAGTTAATTGACATGAGAAAACGCAAGAGAAAGACGAGGGAAGACATGAAGCCAAAGAGCGAGAATAAACACAAACTGAGTGCTGAGTCTCACCAAGCTCAAGCTGCAGCTATGCAAAGCTCACAGGTTTCACTGCAGGCAGCTTCAGTGTGGAGGATAAAAACAAGGTACAAACTTGGAGAGTCAACCAGTCCCTAGCAACATCACATCACATCACACTTTTAGAACACTGCACCATAACTTTACCAAATGGCAGCGTCCAATCCCTGGTCTGACCCCTGAAGTCCCAGGTTAAGGGCACCATTCCTGAGGAACCATTTGGAATTTCACAGAAAGACAGGAAAAGAAGCAAGAGGCTCTTGTGTTAGATCTTGGTTCCCACTTGGTTTTGAAAGCTCATGTGCAAAAGCAATGGAACTGGGTCACAGGGATAAAGAATGAGCATTTCTGAACTGAGGCATTTCTTCTGTCAAGGGTAAACCCTCCTCATAATACCCTGGGAGTATAAACTACCTTCTCTCTTGGAACTGAATCAGAGGAGGTTTAGGTTGGAGATTACGAACAACTTCTTTGCTGCAAGAGTGGTTATGCACTGGAACAGGCTGCCCAGGGAGGTGGTGGAGTCTTCATCACTGGAAGTGGGATGAAAAAGTGTGGCCATTGCATTGTGGGACATGGATTAATAGCCATGCTGGTGTTGGGTTGCTGGTTGGACTCAATGATCTTGCAGGGCTTTCCCAGCTGAAACAATTCTAAGATTCCAGTGAAGAATTTGGACCAAGAGGTCCTCAAAAAAGGGGACACGTTGCAACACCACAGGATTTGCTGCTCAGATCCCAAAATGAAATCTGCAGTGTTCACTGAGGAATGTGAGGTGCTGAGAGAAATGGTTTAGTGGGCTTGGTAGTGCTGGGTTAATCACAGAATCATAGAAGCTAGGGGTTGGAAGGGACCTTGAAAGATCATCCAGTCCAACCCTGCTGCCAGAGTAGGATCACCTAGAGTAGGTCACACAGGAGCATATCCAGGTGGGTTTGGAATCTTTCCAAACAAGGGGACTCCACAACCTCTCTGGGCAGCCTGCTCCAGGGCTCCGGGACCCTCACAGTGTGGAACCTCCTCTGCTCCAGCATAATGGTTGGATTCGATGATCTTAAAAGGTCTTGTCCAAACTTAATGACTGCGTGAATTGCATTTATTAGTCTGCAAGCAGGACCTGGGAGTATACTGCTCAGCAGTGGTACAAAGTGAAGGGTGCAAAGCACTTCAGGCAGCTGGAACACTAACCAGAATATGATGTTTGGCTTGGAAGGGACATTAAAGACCATCTAGTTCCCACTCCCTGACATGGGCAGGGACACTTGCCACTAGTCCAGGCTGCTCAAGTCCTCATCCAGCCTGGCCTGGCAGGAGGCAGGTTCAACAGAGTGAATTCCAGAAAGATCAGAAAAATTACTTACTGAAAATCATTTAAGAGTCCCTCACAGAGGTTGAAAGGTCTCAGGACATGGAGACTCCACAATCTCTCTGAGCAGTCTGCTCCAGGGCTCCTGCACCCTCACACCAGAGAAGTTTCTCCCCGTGCTGAGACAGAACCTCCCGAGTTCCAGTTTGTGCCCACTGCCTCTTGTCCTGTGGTTGGGCACCACTGAAACAAAAAGAGTCAGCCCCAGACTCTTGCCCTTTAGATACTGATAAGCACTGAGATCAGAGTTCCACCACAAGTAGATACGATCTAAGACACTACGGACCCTTATCACAGAGTGCTGGGCTGTGCAAGTTCTCCTGTGAGAAGCGAAGCAGGATGTGAGTTGGGCAGTGATGCCAAGGGCACAGACCTTCATGTGATGGGGCGCGGAGTGCAGTGCTTGCCGCAAGCAGTCAATCGCCTTCTTCCCTTGGCCCTTCACCCGCCAGTAGAGAGCTGCCATGCTTGAGAGGACCCAGGAGGTCTGGTTCTGGCAAAAGAAGAACACCAAACTCAGTCATGTCAACACCTGTAGTCAACAATCTTCCCATCTTTCACTATTCCAAGATGTTTAATATATTGAGTTAAAACTTAAAGCAAGAAGAAATGGAATGAGGTCAAGGGGAGACCTCATTGCTCTCTACAACTACCTGAGAGGTTGGAGACAGGTGGGGTTGGTCTCTTCTCCCTAGTATCAGGTGACAGAACAAGAGGAAATGGCCTGAAATTGTGCCAGGTCCCAGAGGAGGGTTAGGTTGGAGATTAGGAACAATTTCTTTGCACAAGGCAGTGGAAAAGGCTGCCCAGGGAGGTGGTCAGTAAATGTGTGGCCATGGCACATGGGACATGGTTTAGTGGTTGTGGTGGTGTTGGGTAGAAGGTTGGAATGGATGATCTCAGAGAGCCTTCCCAGCTTTGTTGATAATTCTGTAATTTACAGCACATCACCATCCAGCAGGGTATTAGAAGAAACAAGATGGGGCAGAAGATCCAAAACATTTTGGGTTTTTCATCACTTTCAGCACTGGTTTTGTTCTCCTAACTTCCTTCTCTCAGCAGCTTCATTTGCCCTATACAATGACAACGCCAATTTCTAGCCACATCTTAAGCACTGGCAGGATCAGTGTAGCTGTCAAGTCTTGGTTTTAAAAAGCCAAGGGTATTTTAATTCAGTTTCTTCAGGAATAACACAGAAAAATAATGGATTATCTTAGAATTTTTTGGGTTGGGAAAGACCTCTAAGATTATCGAGTCCAACCAGCAACCTAACACCACCATGGCCATTAAACCATACTCCACAGTGCCATGTCCACACCTCTGGCAAATAAATGAGCTTTGGTTTCTGTAAAGCATTAATTATTAATGTTATTAGTGGTACAGACTGATAACTAGCATGGCCTCATGGCATCAACCTGTCTGCTCTCAAACACAACAGCTGAAATGTGATGCACAGAAACTTTTTCAGCTGAAATGATTCTAGGATTCTAAAAATGAGATTAACCTATTTCAAAGCAACAAAAAGTTTCAGTTCTGACAGTAGCAATGCAAGAGCCAGGTGAAGGAGCTCGGCAGCTGAACCCCAAACTTCAAGTGCCACAACACTTTCTTAAGAAGAGCAGATGTAGTGCTTCCAGTGGCAGCAGCAGTTGGAGCAGCCACAACAGCTTCTACCCAGACGTTTGATGCCAAGCATCTGGATTTGTACAGACATTCCCCAACATGAAGCAGAACAAACCCAGGAGTTACAATCAGCTGACTGTACTCATGCAGTTGCGGGGAAGAGAAAGGATGCTGTGGAAAGCACTCAGCTTGGCGCAGAAGCCCTGACATGCTGAGTGTTGGCTGCCTCCTCCAGCACTTGTTAGAAGCCAAGGACAAGAGGAGGTGCTGGAATTCTGTGGGCTCAGACGCAGTAAATGACTGTTTACACTGATACCTGCAATTAGCTAAGCAGCCATCCCAAGTTGCTTGATTAGCTGTTGTGACTGCTGAATGCAACTGTGAGACACAAGATCTGCATTTCATTTTCAATCCAGTTCAAATTCTCTTGCTGAGAATTCTGGTCTCAGCTTACTCAGCTTGTTGGCTGCAGGGGGAGGTGCAGCACGGAAAAGGACAATTTGGCTTTGGAAGCAGAATGAAACGTGAGCACAAGGGGAGTATCTTTACTTTCCGGGAATGTCAAAGCTGTACTGGCTTCAATTTCAAAGCACAGGGAGAACATAGCAAGTTTCACCTCGACAAGAGGCACAAACTGGAACAGGAGCTTCCATTTGAACAGGAGGAAAAGCTTCTTTGCTGTAAAGGTGCCTCCCTGGAGCATGCTGCCCAGAGAGGTTACGGAGTCTCCCTGTCTGGAGAGTTTCAAGACCTATCTGGATGTGTAATAATTCTCTTTGGGTCCAGAGGAGGCCACCAAGATGATACGAGGGCTGGTTGGTTCTGGTGAGTCTGGAGAAGAGAAGGCTCCAGGGAGGCCTTAGGGCAGCCTTCCAGCACCTGAAGGGGACCTAGAATAAAGCTGGGGAGGGACTTTTGACAAGGGTTTGGAGTGACAGGACAAAGGACAATAGCTTTGAGCTGGAAGAGGGGAGATGGAGACTGGAGGTTAGGAAGAAATTCTTGCCAGTGAGGGTGGTGAAGTTTCCAATGGGAAGGTTATGGATGCCTCCTCCCTGGAGGTGTTCAAGGCCAGGTTGGATGAGGCCTTGAGTAACCTGCTCTAGTGGAAGGTGTCACTCTCCAAAGCCAGGAGGTTAAACTAGATGATCTTCAAGGTCCCTTCCAACCCAAACCATTCTATGATACGATTCAAAGTTCCTCAAATGGGTTTTGGTGAAACAGTCTTGAGGGCACCAAAGTTTTAAATAACCATGCTGACATGGCACTTGGGTCATGTTTCAGTGGACATGGTGGTGCTGGGTTGACAGTTGGACTTGATGATTTTGAAGGACTTAATGACCTTAAAGGTCTTTTCTAACCTTCATGCTTCTCTGTCTTGACTGAGCTCTGCTCTGAAGTGGTTTGGGACAGTCTCCCCACTAGTAGTAAACATGTAACAACAATCCCAGAGCCCTATGTTCATACAAGAATGTTCCTCATCACCTCATCCTCAGGTACTCATCTGAGGTCTGTAGCAGCCTTAATTTGGTTTTCTCTGGGGAGAAAGAGGTGTACAGTCTTGCACATGGTGCCAAACCTCTTCCTGAATGCATCTGACACCTCAGCCCAACACTGTGTGAGGCAGAAGGGAGGGGGCAGAGAAGAGAGAAAACCTCTGGAGCTGGAGCTCCTCTGCTATGGAGATAGCCTGAGAGAGTTGGGGCTGTTCAGTCTGGAAAGGAGAAGGCTCCAAGGAGACCTTATTGTGGCCTTCTAGAATCTGAAGGGAGCCTATGGGAAATCTGGTGAGGGACTTCTTAGGCTGTCAGATATGACTGGGGGCAATGGAGCAAAACTAGAAGTGGGTAGATTCAGACTTGATGTTAAGAAGAAGTTCTTCAGCATGAGGGTGCTGAGGCACTGAAACAGGTTGCCCAGGGAGGTGGTGGAAGCCTCATCCCTGGAGGTTCTTAAGGCCAGGCTGCATGCGGTTCTGGGCAACCTGCTCTAGTGTAAGGTGTCCCTGCTGGATGATCCTTGAGGTCCCTTCCAGCCCTGACAATTCTGTGATTCTCTGACTGTCCACTGCCTACGAGAAATGTGACTGGAGAATTGAGCCATACCTTTAACTCAACTTCCCTAAGCTCCAAGTGAAAAAACCTGCTGCAATAGTTTAATATTTCAACAGTAGAGGGCTGGACACAGCAGGAAACTTGACAAGTTTAAGTTTGAGTAGGGAGCCATGCAAGAGGGTAAGCACAGGATAAATCTCCACAAGGTACTTGTGATGACATTACAGATGTTGAAGAGACACAAGACCCTAGCTCCAGTTCCTTAACTGGGGTTTCAGACCAGTGGTTCAAGGCTGGACTGACCACTGCAGCAGTCATGAGCAGTGAGTCCAGGCTTCTTCTGCTGATCCTTCACACATACCTTTTCCAAAGCTTTGGCTATTCGAGTCCCAACCTGTTCTAAGGACTGTGGTGAGTATTGCTCTTTGCCAATGTTCTGTAGCACCTGTGGAAGAGGAAGAACAAATGCTTAGAGGTGCCGGAACCTGCTAAGAGGTGCCGGAACCTGCTGCTTGCTTTCCCCCACCAGCCTTTTAGAAGTACTGCAATCTGTTCCAACCTTGAACATGACCACCTTCAAACTGTTCTGCCTAACCCCAACTCTGAGAAGGTGACTGACTGAAAAGGAAAGGCTATGGATGTGTCCACCTGGACTTCAGTAAAGCCTTTGCCACTGCCTCCCACAGCATCCTCGTGGAGAAACTGGCTGCTCATGGCTTGGGTGGGTGGATACTAACACTGGGTAACAAACTGGCTGGCTGGGCCTAAAGAGTGGTCGGAATGGAGTAAAATTCAGCTGGTGCCGATCCCCCAGTGATGTTCTCCAGGGCTCAGTGCTGGGGCCACTTCTCTTCGATGTCTGTACCAATGATCTGGATGAGGGGACTCAGGTGCCTCAGGAATTCTGAAGACAACACCAAGCTGGGTGGCAGTGTTAATCTGCTGGAAGGCAAGAAGGCTCTGCAGAGGAATCTGGACAGACTGGATCCATGGGCTAAGTGTCAACAAGAACAAGTCCAGGGTCCTGCACTTGGGTCACAACCACCCCATGAACGTCCCAGGCACAGGGCAGGCAGAGTGGCTGCAAACTGCCCAGCAGGAAAGTACCTGGGGGTGCTGGTCAGCAGCCAGCTGAAATGACTAGTGTGTGTCCAGTTGGCCAAGAAGGCCACCAATATCCCAGCCAGGCTCAATAGTTGTTGTGACCAGCAGGACCAGGGAAGATCACAGTTCTGTACTCAGCACTAATGAGGGCCACACCTTGAACACTGGCTTCAGTTTTGGGCCCATCATGTTGAGGTGCTGGAGCAGGTCCAGAGAAGGGCAATGAAGTCTGGAGAACAGAGCTGGTGAACTGGCGTTATTCAGCCTGGAGAGAAGGAAACTGAGGAGACCTTCTGGCTCTCCACAACTCCCTGAAAGGAGGCTGGAGCCAGGCGGGTGTTGGTCTCTTGTCCCTTGGAACAAGTGATAGGCTGAGAGGAAATGGCCTCAGGTTGCACCAGAGGAGGTTTGGGTTGGACAAAGAGGAACAACTTCTGCTCTGAAAGGGTTGTCAAGTCCTGGAACAGGCTGTGCAGGATTACCACTACCTGTGGAGTGTTCAAACAACATAGGTAGATGTGGTGCTGAAGGCCATGGCTTAGTGGTGACCTGGTCGTGCTAGGGTTAAGGGTCAGACTGGATGATATTGGAAGTCCTCTCCAACCTTAATGATTCTATCTGCATTATCACACAGTGTCAGAGTTCCACTGCACTGACTACTGAGCACGTTAGAAGTTCAGGTATGATAGGCTGGGCTAGGCTTTCACTTTCATCCATCAAGCTGAACAAAAGGACACCAGCAGTGTTCTGGGACTTCTCTTAGGCAAGGCTGAGAACACATTCTGGAGAAGAAGGCTTTCAGCTTGCTTTGTCCTTACAGTTTTAGTCAGGCATTCACTCACTGAAGGCCACTTCTAGAAGCAGGACACTGAGCTAAATGCACTTCAAACCTACCAAGGTCTAGTTTGACAGCCTCCAGCTCTGCCATACCTCTTTCAATTGACTTTCTCCAGTGTAATGCAAGCTGGCCCGACTGGAGACACCTGGCAGGTGATCCAAGGTATGCATGCTGGCTGGTAGATTTGGGTTGCAAAAGGGTTCCATGGCTGGTTCTTGCAGCTGGGTGGCAAAATCAATGTGTTCTGTAATGCTACAAAGGTCATAAAACAAGAGCTGGGTCAGTCAGGAGAAGAAAGACTCAGTCCAAGTTCTCTGGTGAGTATAAAGTGCCCAGAATCTGGTAGAATCCCATTGGAGATGTTCAAGAAAATGGTTATTCTGTCTGTACTTTCACCTTTCTGTGATAAAATACAACAGGACTGCAAATGTCTTTGAAATTTTGGCAGCTTTTTTCTTGTTTGAAAAAAACATTTTGGGATTTAAGACAAGGGGAAACAAGCATACAGCAGAACAAGAGGTTCCACACAATTGTGAGGAAAAATATCTTTCAGAGCACCAGAGCTCTGCAGCATCTCTGTGAGGAGGAAAGGCTGAGAGCCCTGAGGCTGGAGAACAGCACCTTGAGAGGGGATCTGAGCAATGTTCAGCAAGAGCTAAAGGATGAGGGGCAAGAGGCTGGGGCCAGACTCTTATCAGTGGTGCCCAGCGACAGGACAAGGGGCAATGGGCACAGATTGGAACCCAGAAGGTTCCACTTGAACATGAGGAGAAACATGTTTGGTGTGAAGGTCCTTGGAGCAGGCTGCTCTGAGAGGTTGTGAAGTCTCCTTGTCTGGAGAGATTCCAACCCCACCTGGCCATTGTGATCCTGGGCAAGCTGCTGTGGGTGCTCTGCTTCAGTAGAAGGTTGCACTGGCTGATCCCCAGAGGTCCCTTCCAAGCCTCAGCATAATTGTGTCGTAAAGCTAATTCAATACTAATAAATAAAGTCTTCAGATTAGACATACCGAAGGGCCCTCAGCTGTCTTGCTTTGTATGAGGAACTTCTCTAAGGTTCGGCTAGGAGATACTTACTCAATGTTTTTAGCAGACACAGCAAGCCAGGTGCTGGCTACAGCGGTGAGCTCAACCCTGCGGAGTTTCAGGCATTCGTCAGGGCTTGGCCAGCCAAGGCTGCGGTAGTCACGCGTCTTGCCTTGAGAGAGGGGAAGAGAAGTCAAACCAGAGAAGGGACTGCAAGCAGGAAGATATCTCCTGCAGCACAACCACAGCCAAAGTACTTCCTAACAGTAGATGCATTCCGTGCACTGTAACAGCCTCAGTTCTGCATCCAGAGCTCTTTAAGAATATTCCTGAACCCCAACGGAACCTGAGGGACCCAAAGACAGAACCAGGTCCTACATAAAGACAGGTTAGGAGGTGGAGGTTTCAGTCCTGCTTCATGAAGAACAATCACCACTCTTGTTCACAGGTCACCCACTCTACTTGCATGTCCTCAAAGCCAGCTCCTAAGTGAGTATCATTTACGTTCCACAGCTACATGGACAATGGCTTCTGCTGCAGCCCTGAACCCCAGAGAGCAGCACTTTGGAAACCATGAAGCACTTGAACCAAAGCCTACTCCAATATTACCCTTAACCTTTCGTGGATACTGTACCAACTCCTAAGAATCCATGAATGGTAGGGTTGGAAGTGGCCTCTGGAGATCATTCACTCCAACCCCCTGCTAAAGCAAGGCACACACAGCAGTTTGCCCATGATCACAAGGGCCAGGGGTGCTGGAATCTCTCCAGAGAAGGAGACTCCACAGCCTCTCTGGGCAGCCTGCTCCAGGGCTCCAGCACACTCATACCAAACAAGTTTCTCCTTATGGTCAAATGGAGCCTCCTGGGTTCCAGTTTGTGCCCACTGCTCCTTGTCCTGTCACTAGGGACCACTGACAAGAGTCTGGCTCCAGCCTCTCGCCCCCCACCCTTTAGCTCTTGGTGAGCATTTTTCAGATCCCCTCTGGGGCTGCTCTTCTCTAGGCTCAACAGTCCCAGGGCTCTCAGCCTTTCCTTCTCACAGAGTTGCTCCAGGCCCCTCAGCACCTTTGAAGCCTCTGCTGGACTCTCTCCAGTAGTTCCCTATCTCCCTTTTACAGGAGAGCCCCGAACTGGCCCCAGTCCTCCAGCTGTGGCCTCATCAGAGCAGATTAGAGAGGCAGGAGAACTTCCCTCAGTCTGCTGGCCACACTCGGTGCACCCCAGGAGACCTTTGGCCTTCTCAATCACA
This sequence comes from Eubucco bourcierii, assembly GCA_013396675.1. NCBI lineage: Eukaryota > Metazoa > Chordata > Aves > Piciformes > Ramphastidae > Eubucco > Eubucco bourcierii. The sequence continues at coordinate 39,034 of VWZE01019640.1, forward strand.
ATTACTGGCTCATGATAAACTTGTCCACCAGGACTCCCAGGTCCTCTGTGAGGCTGTTTAAAACCACATCTTCTCTTTTGTACATCTGCTCTCAGTACCTATCTCTTTCATACTCCACTCTCAGCACGCAGAAGGTCTGGGACCTGACTGGGAGGTTTTCAGGCAGCAGATGAAACCATGCTGCACCTCAGCAGGAAGGTGCAGATGGTAGAGGTTTGTGATGTGGATTTATGGTGATCAAACAAAGCCAGAGCAGTTCAAAAGCTACAAGCGCTTTGCTTTCTCCAGCAGCACCAGGTTACCTATTGGTCCAGGAGAAGGTATCTTTGGTCCACTGATCTCCAGGGTAGTGTGGTACAAGTTTTCACTCTCTCTGTAAGTCCTCATTTCACCATTTCTCCCAATTGGCTCCTGGAGATCCAAGCTTTCAGTTTGTGGTTTCTGTAGACGCTTGACCTGAAAAGTGATCTACCAACAGAACAGTATTGGCAAGGTCAACATCAAGAACCGCCATGAGCACCATCAGCTCAACTGCACTACTTTTTCTGGCCTGAAGACTCCATTTCAAAGATGTCACAGGTGTGATCTTTCTCTCCCTCTCAACCCATCCTTGAAGTCTTCTCACTCTCACTCCATCACACCATGCAAACAGGGAACACAGCTCCAATCTCCAACAGAAAAGAAAAGCAGTTTAGCTGCTGGAGCACTGCAAGGCACTTTGATGACCACGATGACAACAGATATTGCATTGTTTTCATGCTGCCTAGAGTTTTGCTCCATTGTAACTGTGAGCAGCAAGTCTCAAGGCACTCAGCATCACTCATAACCAAGACGTACAGAAATGCATAGGTTGGAACAGGTCTCTAAGTCCAACCCTTAGCCCAGCACTAGCCAGGTCACCAGTAAACTATGTCCCTCAGCACCACATCTACACACCTTTTCAATCCCTCCAGGGATGGGGACTCCTGGGCAGCCTATTCCAGGCCTTGACAACCTTTCTGGGTTAAAAATTGCTCCTCATGTCCAACCTAAACCTCCCCTGGTGCAACTTGAGGCTATTTTCTCTTGCCCTATCATTTGTTCTTTGGGAGAAGAAACCAACACCCACCTGACTCCAGCCTCCTTTCAGGGAGTTGTAGAGAGCAAGAAGGTCTCCCCTCAGCCTCCTTTCCTCCAGACTATGTTAGAGCCCTTTCCTTTAGTAGATGGATTTGAAACTAGTTCTTCATTTCACACAAGCCATGAACCAGCTCCTGGAAAGTTCCTGGATGTGTTCCAGGGTTAACCCCTTTGAAGTCTTCTGGTCTTTCCCTCCTCCTAACAGTAAGTTAGTTCAAGACTTACAAGTTCATCTAAACTTACCCATTCAGCTTCAGCAGCAACACAGTCCCCAAAACAGGAGCTAGCCAGTCCATCCTGAGCTCCCTTCTTCAGGACATGGATCCCCTGCAGGTCCATGCGGTGGCCCTTCACCTCCAGTGCCCCTTTGAAGGCTTCCTGAGGCCAAGAGTTTTCAAACTCATCCACCAAAGCCAGCATCTCTCCAGACATCTGATCATCTCCAAAGTTCTCCAGGCCTTCTGAACCATTGCTTTCTGCAACTACTCCATCTAAGAGGGAAGATCACAAAAAACTTTCAGCAGCTCTAGAGCCCTTCTCCTAAGTTTTTTTCCCAAACCAGAGGTCAGCCTGTTGGATGGATCAAATAGCAGGTGTTTCTTCTCCACACTCTTTTATTCCCCTTCCCTGGCACAGCTGAGGTACAACCAAGGTGTGTTTGAAGAGCCTTGAAGAAACTACATCCTTTAGCTTGGGAAGTATCTCAGCCTTCATCTCAGTTTTTGATTCAACACATTTTGATGTTAAGCCTTGGAGAAAAGCAGCAAAGAGGACGAAACCAGTTTGGTGTTTTTATGAGGGTGCCCAAACACAGCTTGTTAGAGGAAGAAAGACATCTGGAATCTGACTCATTCTGCAAGCACTGATTTTCTAAGGCTGACTTACTTTGCAATCTTAAGAAGGAACTCTGAGCGAGGACTTCTGGATCTTCTGTTCCTCCCTCTGAGTGTCCTTCTGCTGCTGCTGTATCTGACTCATGGTGGTCAGCAAAGTACTTCTCCCTGTTGTGACTACCACGTCGTTTTTTCTCTTGGCAGTGGTCTGAAAAGAGAGAAGTTCAGTGCAGAAGCTGCACTGTTGAAGCTTCAGTCTTCTGGTTTCCCACATACCACAGAATCATAAGATCACCGAACGGTCTAGGTTGGAAAGGACCTCCAAAGCTCATCCAGTCCAACCCCTCTGCAGTCAGCAGGGACATCCTCCACTAGAGCAGGCTGCTCACAGCCCTGTCCAGCCTCACCTTGAGTATCTCCAAGGATAGGGACCCAACCACTTCCCTGGGCAACCTGTTGCAGTGTTCCAGCACCCTCATGGTGGAAGTCGTTCCTAAAATAACAGTAACATTCTACAAGGTATCAAAGACCCCATTTGGTGATTAAAAAGCTTATCTGTGAAGTGCCTCAGTTTACTGTCAACTGAAACTGTCAGTCACAGTTAAATGCTTAGTCAGGTAAACACATTTTGAGTACAAATGATTTCTGCTTGTCCAAGTGTCAGTTCTGTTCTCACACAGTAAGATAAGCCCTGTGCAGAAGTAACTCAGAGCATGTTCCAACTGGCAACTACACCAAGAGGATGCTCACAGAACTGCTTCAGTTGGAAGAGACCTTTAAGAACACTGAGTCCAACTGTTAAGCTAACACTGCCAGGTCACCATATCACTCGGCACCACTTCTATGTACATGGCTTTGCACTGCCTCCAGGGGTACGAACTGTTCCAGGGTTTAACATCCCTTTTGGGGGAAGAAATTGCTCCTCATGTCCTCATGCACCTCCCCTCACATCTCACCTAAACACAGCCTGAAGCCATCACCATACATCTGTCACTCCATGCCTTTCTATAAGGTCCCTCCCTAGCTCTCCTATAGCCCACTTCAAATACTGAAGGCCTGCCCTAAAGTCTTCCCAGAGACTCTTCTCCAGGCTGAACAAGCCCAGCTCCCCCAGCCTGAACTCCCTGTAGAGCCCTTTCCAGCCCCTCCCATCACTGATGTGGTCTCCTCTGGCCCCACTCCAACAGGTCCCTGTCTGTGCTATGCTGAGAGGACTCCAGAGCTGGCCCCAGCACTGAAGGGCAGAGGGGCAGGATCCCCTCTCTGCTCCTCCTGCCCGCACTGCTGGGGAACAGCCCAGAACATCATTTGCTTCTGGGATGTTAGCACACAGTGGCAGATCACGTTGAGCTTCTCCTCAGCCAGCACACCCAAGTCCTTCTCCTCAGCACTGCTCTCCATTCCTTCTTCACCCAGTCTGGATTTATGCTTGGGATTGCCCTAACCCAGGTGCAGGACCTGACACTTGTGTTGAACGTCAAGAGGTTGGCACTTCTCATCTCTCAAGCCTGTCACATATTGCAGTAAGTGTCACATTAGAAAGGATGTACCAAGGGGTTGCTGAGCATCCTAGCAGCTGTAGATGTCCACTTGCATAAGTACTCAATCCTGCATTCCCACTGTGAGGCTGTTCAAGTACTGCTGACACACTCAAGAAGTAACTTGCACTTGGTGGGAGTCCTCCACATATTTAATAATAGGATTTACCGTAACTTTCCCATCAAAAGCAGTGCCTCAACCTTGGTCCTTACAGGTAGGAAGCAGGATAAAACAAAAAGGAGGACCCTTGCCCAAAAAAAAAGAAAAAAAGGAAGCTGCATAATCATGATCTTCAGGTGGAAGACCCAAGGCAAACAGACACTGCTTCACTGGTGGTCCATCTTCCCACCTCCCAGTAGTTGCTTACCAGTGCAGGCAGGAGAGGTGATGTTGTAAAGAAAAGGGTAAAACTGCAAGCAGCGGATCATGTTCAGGCTGTTCTCACACTCCAAGCACTTGGTTGTCAAATCCAGCGCCTGTCTGAAGGCCTGCAGGGCTCCACTGATGTTGTTCAGAGCTAGATAGGCATTTCCCAGGCTCAAAAAAGTCAGGGGCTGCAAAGACAGAAGGGAGACAGCCCAGCAGTGAGTTTGCTGCTTAAAATTCAACCCAGCTAGGAAAAATCCCACAGCCTGCATAGAAGTTAGCCCCTTCTTAAACAACACAGAGAACTAAAAGTTTGATGCGTTGTGCTAAAACAAAATTGTTTGCTATAAGAATGTTCCCAGGATTCCATCTTTCTCTGGGGAAAAGCAGTTGTTAAATACAGAGAAGCTGAGACGAAGCATTAAGTACTTAGAACCCATCCTAACCTTAACGCTTCCTGCGCAGAGCAGCAAAGAGCTCAATGGAAATGCTTGAAGATGTTGTAGAGAGAGCGGAAGTCAGCAAAAGTGTGAAGATATTCACAGAATCCCAGAATAGTAAGGGTTGGACTTCTGGAGATCATCCACTCCAACGCCCCTTAAAGCAGGACAACAACAGCAGCTTGCCCAGGATCACAAGGGCCGTAGGGGTTTGGAATCTCTCCAAACAAGGAGACTCCACAACCTCTGAGAGTAGCCTGCCCCAGACCTCCAGCACCCTCACACCAAAGAAGTTTCTCCTCATATTCAGATGGAACTCCTGGGTTCCAGTTAGTGCCCATTGTCCCTTATCCTGTCATTGGGGACCACTGACAAGAGTCTAGTCCCATCCTCTTGCACCCCACCTTTTAGCTCTTGCTGAGCATTGCTTAGATCCCCTGTGGGGCTGCTCTCCTGCAGGTTCAACAGCTCCAGGGCTCTCAGCCTTTCCTCCTCACAGAGATGCTCCAGGCCCATCAGCATCTTTGTAGCCTCCACTAGACTCTTACCAGTAGTTCCCTGTCTCTTCACCTGGGGAGCCCAGAAGCAGACCCAGTACCACAGATGTGTTCTCACTAGGACAGAATCGAGAGGAAGAATAACCTCCCTTGACTTGCTGGCCAAACTGGAGAGTTGAGTGGGGAGAAAAAAATCCAACCAGGACAACGTAGAGGAAAAAATCTTTACATGGCGAGGGTGTTGGAGCCCTAGAACAAGCTGCCCACTGAGGTTGTGGACTCTCCTTGTACGGAGAGATTCCAAACCTACCTGGTTGTGTTCCTGTGGGACCTATTCTAGGTGACCCTGCTCTGGCAGGGGGTTGGACTGGATGATCCCTGGAGGTCCCTTCAGCCCCTAAGATTCTGCAACTTTGTGATTCCATTAGCACTTGAACACGCTAAAGCTCTACACTTCATTTTTTTAAGACTTTCACTTCCACAAACCTATATGTTGCAATTAGCAGCATAATGCTGGAATCTTAGAATCATAGAATGGTAAGGTTGGAAGGGACCTCAAGGATCATCTAGTTCCAATCCCCTGATATAGGCAGGGACACCTCACACTAGTACAGCTCACTCAAGGCCTCGTCCAGTCTGGCCTTGAACACCTCCAGGGAAGGAGCAGCCACAACCTCCCTGGGCAACCTGTTCCAGTGCCTCACCACCCTCACTATAAAGAACTTCCTCCTAACATCTAGTCTAAATCTTCCCTCTTCCAGTTTAAACCCATTGCCCCTTGTCCTGTCATTGCAAGACCTTGTAAATAGCCCCTCCCCAGCTTTCCTGTAGGCCCCCTTCAGATACTGGAAGGCCACAATAAGGTCTCCTTGGTGCCTTCTCCTTTCCAGACTGAACAGCCCCAACTCTCTCAGCCTGTCCTCGCAGGATGGGTGCTCCAGCCCTCTGATCTTCGTCGTGGTCACACACCAGCCTCCAGCCTGGGTATCTTCACACAGACACTCAGAAAGGGGCAATGGTGGCCATGTAGGGGAAGCCATGCTAGGTTTCACACTCCAGTATCAAAGAACAATTCTTTCAGTTGGTTGTTTAGCAGACAGCAGACTTGGAAGGACAAGAATCTGAGCCAAGAAAGAGGTCACAGGGCCAAGCAACTTAACCTTTAGAGGAAGAGCAAAGCAAACGTCTACCTGTCAGTTTTCAAGGTAGCACTGATTGCATCACATACTGTACAGTCTAACAATCACAGCACAGGGAGGCTTGGAGGGGACCTCTGCAGATCATCCAGTCCAACCTCCTGCTAAAGCAGGGCACCTGTGGCAGCTTGCCCAGGATCACAAGAGCATGGGAGGTTCAGAATCTCTCCACACAAGAAGACTCCACAACCTCTCTGTGCAGCCTGCTCCAGGGCTGCAGCACCCTCACAGTGAAAAAGTTTTTCCTTCTGTTCCCATGGCACCTCCTCTGCTCCAGCCTGCACCCAGTACCTCTTGTGCTGTCACTGAGGATCACTGAGCAGAGTCTGGCTCTGTCCTCCTGACACTGCCCTGCATGCCTCAGGCTCCTCTGCTCCAAGCTCCAAACCCCCGGCACTGTTCCTTCACTCTCTCCGCCAAATCACCTCCAACAAACTTCAAAAAACACCACAGCACAGCAACACAACACAAACTTTTGTCAACTCAAGATTCCTCATCAGATGCTCTCTGCTTTTGACAACACTTGCCCAGTCCTCCTCTGGACAATCAGCCTGGGATGTTTTGTTGTTTGTTTTAGTTCAGTTCCTCATAACTCACTTTTTCAATGTTCCTTCAAAGTCCACATAAAAGCAGTCCTTGATATGCCACCAGCTTCCTTGGCTTTCATTGCCTCCATAAAGTGGTTCATACATTGAAAGAACAGGTTGGGGTAAAAGGAACCTTAAAGATCATCTAGTTCATATCGCCCTGCCTAGAGCAGGGTCACCTTCCACTAGCCCACGTCACTCAAGGCCTCATCCAACCTGGTCTTGAAAACCTCCAGGGAGAGGGTATCCACACCCTCCCTGGGCAACCTGTGCCAGTGTCTCACCACCTTCACTGTAAAGAATCTTCCTAATATCTCCAGGGAGTGGGCCTCAACCACCTCCCCAGGCAACCCGTAATCCAAATGAAGATGAAGTCTCTTCCCCTGTAGAGCTGACAAGCTTTAAACATGTTTCAGGCTGTTTGGGAACACTAACAGTTCTACAATCAAAAAACAGAAATGTCACTGCAATTTTAATTGCCATGTGAGTATGAACACCACCACTCAACCACCAGACAGTACTGGTTCTGCACCATGAAGGTGCTGGAACATTGCAACAGGCTGCCCAGGGAGGTAGCTGAGGCCCCATCCCTGGAGATATTCAAGGTGAGGTTCAGCAAGGCTCTGAGTCTGCTCTAGGGGAGGATGTCCCTGCTGACTGCAGGAAGGTTGGACTAGAAGACCTTTGGAGGTCCCT
>VWZE01019640.1:46854-74373 GCA_013396675.1 Eubucco bourcierii
GAGGATCCTAAACTCTACCATTTCATGGTCACTGCAGCCAAGGCAACCCTTCAGCTTCACTTCACTCACCAGCCCTTCCTTGTTGGTGAGGACTAGGTCCAGCATAGCACCTTTTCTTGTGGGTTCCTCTACCGTTTGCAGGAGGAAGTTGTCATCAATGCATTCCAGGAACCTCTTAGATTGCTGGTGTTCTGCTGTGCTGTCCTTCCAACAGATGTCAGGATGGTTGAAGTCCCCCTTGAGGACCAGGGCCTGTGAACGTGAAGCTTCTCCTACTTGTTCGTAGAGGGCCTCATCCACTTCACCTTCCTGATCAGGAGGTCTGTATCAGACTCCTACTCTGAAATCACCTTCCTGTTGCTTCCTTTTAACTTTTACCCACAAACTCTGTTTCTGCATTGGACATCCCCATGTGGAGCTCCATGGCCTCTAGTCTATCTTTGATGTAGAGGGCAACACCCCCTCCCCTTCTCTCCTGCCTGTCCTTCCTGAAGAGTATCATGAGTGTGACCTTGCAGTTCTGCAGTCATCTTTTACATTCATTATCTGGATATCATGTTGAGACTGAGCAGCAGTTTCAGATGTTTCAGCCAGCTCTTAGCTTGTGTCACTGAGCAGTATTCAGAAGGAGGTGCAAGCTGAACACCACCAGCATGAAGTTCAACAAGGCCAAGGGCCTGGTCCTGTACTTGGGTCGCTCCAGGTCTCGTGAAGAGTGGGTGGAGATTGCCCTGTGCCAAAGGACCTGGAAATCAGCAGCCAACTGAAGATGAGTCAGGGTGTGCCCAGCTGGCCAAGAAGGCCACCAGGATCGTGATCTGGATCAGCAGTGGTGTGGCCAACAGGATCAGGGCAGGGATTGTGCCCCTGTGCTAGGCACTAGTGAGGTTGCACCTCAAATACTGGGGTCAGGTTTGGACCCCTCACTGAGGGGCTGGAGCATGCTCAGAGGAGAGGAACAAATAGGGGGAAGGGCCTGGAGAGCAGCTCTGGTAAGGATTCAGCTGAAGGGCCTGAGGTTGTTCAGCCTTGAGAAAAGCAGGCTGAAAGGAGACATCATTGCTAATTTGGGGTCAGTTTCTTCTCCCAAGGAACAAGTGGCAGGATGAGAGGAAACAGTCTCAAACTGCCCCAGGAGAGGTTTAGGTCAGATATGAGAAAAAACTTCTTCACTGAAAGTGTCTCGACCACTGGAACAGGCAGCACAGGGAGGCAGTTGAATCCCTGCCCATGGAGGTGTTTCAAAGAGGCAGAGATGTGGTGCTGAGGGACATGGTTTAGCCTCAGCCTTGGCAGAGCTAGAGAACAGTTGGGCCAAATGGTCTAAAAGGTCTTTGCCAACCAAAACAATTAAATGATTAATTCTTCTACAGCTGTTGCTAATGCAGGACATATTTCACTCCCTATAGCTGCAATTTTAAGTTGTATTTCCTCTCCATTATATCCCAGAAAAAATGACCCAGGCACAAATCCTTCTGCCAGATTACTTCATACAAATTACCCCAAGACTGAGAATGTGGAAAAAAAAAAACTAAAATCAGAGCAGGCATTGCTGTAACCAGGTGGGACTTAATACTTCTGAATATAAGCCCTCCTTACTCAGCATGATCTGAAGCAAGCTGCTGCAGCCCAGAGCCAGCTGTGTGCTGGGCTCCCTCAAGAGCAGGGAGAGCATCAGCACAGGGAGGGGGGATTCTGCTCCTCTGCTCTGCTCAGACTGCACTGCCTCCAGTTCTGGTGCCCCCAGCAAAAGAGGAACATGAAGCTGCTGGAGCAGGTCCAGAGGAGGCCATGATCAGAGCGCTGGAGAACCTCCACTATGGGGACAGGCTGAGAGTTGGGGTTGTTCAGCCTGGAGAAGAGGAGGCTCCAGGGAAACCTTAGAGCAGCATTCCAGCACCTGAAGTGGGCTAGAAAAAAAGCTGGGGAGGGACTTATCGCTTCACTGAAGTCAAGGCTGGAAGGAACCTTAAAAATCATTAGTTCAAATCCTCCTGTCATGGACAGGGACACTTCCACCAGCCCAGGCTGCTCATCCAACCTGGCCTTGAACACCTCCAGGGAGGGGACATCCACAGCTTCCTTGGGCAACCTGTTAAAGTGTCTCGCCACCCTCTCTGTGAAGAATTTGTAGCATTACAAGCCCTTGTCAAAGGCTATTTGCCTTCTGTGCTGCAAGTGCCCACTGCTGGCTCATCTCCAGTTTCTCACCCACCAGCACCCCCAAGTTCTTCTCTGCAGTGCTGCTCTCAATATCATCATCTCCCAGCCTGGATTGATATCTGGGATTGCCGTGACCTAGGTGCAGGACATTGCACTTTGCCTTATTGAACCTCATGAGGTTCTCCTCAGCCCACCTCTCCAGCCTACCGAGGACCCTCTGGATGACATCCCATCCTTCAGACTCATCAACAGCACCACTCAGCTTGGTACCATCTGCAGACCTGTTGAGGATGCCTCAGTCTGGTTGTTGTTATAACTGATGAAGATACTGAACAGTACAGACACTTGAGGGACACCACTGGAAGGGTTTTAAATGCCAAAGTACAAGGTTGACAGCATAATGCAGCTCTGTGTTAGGTGAAAATGTTGCCTAAATACCAGGATTTTATTCTTTGGAGTCACCACAGGTTTCAGGAGGCAAAAAGTCTGTCATCTCTTTTAGAATAGCTTCTGCTCCAGGTATTTATATCCTCAGCAACCAGCAGCACCTCCTGAGTGATTAAAAACTGCAATGAAACTTCCCATCTGTTGCAAACCATCAGCTGGATGCTGCTGTAAGTATGCACAAGTAAGTAACACGATGAAGGTAAAAGATGTTTGCTGCTGAACAAAGAAACGTCATGTTACCTCAGAGGCATTGATGGCCAAAGCCTTCAGTAGAAGCTTGCTGGCGTCCAAATGGAGCCCATAGTGAATCAGGAGGTTAGCAAGGTTGACCAGAGGGATGTCCTGATACTGCTGTGGAGCCAGACTCAGTGCTTTTTGCAGGCAGGTGATGGCAGAGGTGCCATTTCCAACTGCACGCCAGTACAGTCCAGCTTCGTTCACCACAAGCCACAGAGGGTCTTCTGTCTGCAGGAGAGAGGGAAGAGGATGAAAGCACCCAGGAAGGCTCCTTGCACACTACCTTCTTAACTAGGCACACAGCAGACTGTGCAAGCTGTTCTGCTCCAACTAATGGGATTGACGGCCTGTGCTCTCATTGAGTAGCATCTGCTGCTTACACTCTAGTCACAGGATCCCTTTCTGTCACAACCACAAAACCACTTGAAATGTACAAGTGCTAAGGGTTTGCTCCCTTCAGGAAGCAGCATCTGTGAGACACTTCATAGTCTTAATATTATATTGCCCAGGGAGGTGGTTGGGTCCCCATCCCTGGAGATGTTCAAGGTGAGGCTGGATAGGGTTGTGGGCAGCCTGCTCTAGTGGAGGATGTCCCTGCTGAGTGCAGGGGGTTGGAATGGATGAGCTTTGGAGGCCCCTTCCAACCCAGACCATTCTATGATTAAAAATCTATGGAGAAATAGAACCTGAAGGTCATGCAGCTTTGAATTTGTAGTTAGATGTGCTTCCAGGGCCTCCACCCAATGGCAGCTCTCCTGTTGGTTTAAGGTTTCAGAATTGTCTTCTCTTGGATTTAGTTATTTATTTATGAAAGCTGATCAGTGACATCCATCAGATACTGTTCAAAGATTATCCAGCTCTGGAGCCCTCAACACAGGAAGGACATGGACCTGATGAAGCAGGTCTAGAGGAGGGCTATGAAGATGATCAGGGGTTGGAGCAGCTGTTACAAGGACAGGATGAGGGAGCTGGGGGTGTTCAGCCTGGAAAAGAGAAGGCTCCAGGCAGACCTAATAGCAGCCTGCCCGTACATAAAGGGGCCTACAAGAAGGCTGCAAAGGCTGCAGGGACAGGATGAGGGCAATGGCTTCGAACTAGAGCAGAACAGATTGAAATTGGATGTTAGGAACAAGTTCTGCACCAGAGGGTGCTGGAACACTGCAACAGTTTGCACAGGGAGGTGGCTGGGTTTTCATCCCTGGACATACTCAGGGTGAGGCTGGAACAGAGCTGTGGGTAACCTGCTCTAGTGGAGGATGTCCCTGCTGACTGCAGCAGGGTTGGACTGGATGAGCTTCGGAGGTCACTTCCAACCCAGACCCATTTTGTGATTCTATAATGTCATTAGGATATACTATCTCTTTTTGCAGACTACCTCACAAACCCTGTAATGGCAGGAATATTTGTCACTGGTGCATTACTCAAGCTCAACTCCATGCTGAATTACCCTCCACATGCTGGTCTGATGACCTTCAACTACATCCTCTGACAGTTACTAGTACTCTGTCTTTTCCAATATAAGGACATCTGCTGTGGCACTTCTGACCTAGGAAGTTTACCAAATTGGATGCAGTGATTGATCTTGGAGGTGTTTCTCACCCTTAATGATTCTGCATCAAAAGAAGTATGATCAGAAGCATGAGGGGAGTGATTCTGCCCCTCTGCTCCACTAAGAGCCGCCCTGGAGTACTGAGTCCAGCTGTAGGGCCCCCAGCACAAAAAGGACATGGAACTGCTGGAACAGGTTCAGGAGGCCACTGAGATGTTCAGAGGGCTGGAGAACCTCCTCTATGTGGACAGGCTGAGAGAGTTAGGACTGTTCAGCCTGGAAAAGAGAAAGCTTCAGTACCTGAGGAAGCTGGGGAGGGACTTGACAAGGGCTGGGAGTGATAGGACAAGGAGCAACAGCTTTGAGCTGGAAGAGGGGAGATTGAGAGTGGAGATCAGGAAGAAATTCTTTGCAGTGAAGGTGAAGAGACACTGGAACAGGCTGCTCAGGGAAGTTGTGGATGTCCCCTCGCTGAAGGTGTTCACAGCCAGGCTGGATGAGGCCTTGAGCAACCTGGGCTGGTAGAAGCGTCCCTGCCCATTCCAGGCGGTTTGGAACTAGATGATCTTTAAGGTCCTTTCCATCCCAACCCATTCTATTGATGTATGCTCAGTAGCAGAACAGGCATTGCAAAAGTTGTTACATCAGCATCTGAATGACCAAGAAGTTGAGAGTTTTCGTTTGAAGGTGACAGAATAATACAGTTTGACCCAAAACACCTCTGCACAACACCACCCAGACATTGAAGAGGACTGCTCTGAATAGTATAATAGAAGAAATCTACTCTTGCTCTTTGTCTTACCCAGAGTAGATGGCACACAGGGCACACCCTTGATTTTAGACTCCAAACAATACCTGTGTGCTCTGCCTTGACACAGTCTGCACAGGAGAGTTCACCTGAGAAATGTGAGCTTGGCACATCAAAAAGACTCAACCATTCTCTGTCCAACCGGGATTTGTCCCCCTCCCAGGGTGTAGGACCTTGTACTTGGCTTTTGGACTTCATGAAGTTGGCATCAGCCCACCTGCTGAGTCTGCCCAGGTCCTTCTGGATGCCATCCTTTCCCTCCAGTCGACAGCAAACTTGCCGAGGGTGCCTCAGTCCAACTGTCCACGTTACTGGCAAAGAAGTTAAACAGCACTGGTCCCAGTACCAGCTGCTGAGGAACACTTCTTACCACTGCCTCTCCACTTAAGACATTGAGCCACTGGCTCCTTGAGTACAATCACCAAGTCAGTATCTCTCTAGATCACAGAATGGTAGGGATTGGAAGGGAGCTCTGGAGATAGAGTCCAAACCCCTGCCAATGCAGGATCACCTAGAGCAGAACACACAGCAGATCCAGATGGGTCTTGAAAGTTTCTAGAGAAGGAGACTCCAAAACCTCTTTGGATAGCCTGCTCCAGGACTCCAGCACTCTCACAGAGAAGAAGTTTATCCACAGGCTGAGGAAGAACCTCCTTTTTCTAGCTTGTGCTCATTGCCCCATGCCCTCTGTGTTTAGGCTTTACTGGCAAACATGGAGTTTTCAGTCAGTTTCACCTCAAGCAGCAAATACAGTTGATTTCTAGCACATGGCTGACTGACTTCAGCAGGACAGAAGCAAGCCTCAAGTAAGAAGTTAAAATAATGACCCCATGCTACAGTTTTGGACCTACCTTCTTCAAGTCATGATGTAGAAAGGCTCCTATCTTCGCTAGGGTAACAGTTTGGTTGTTGATACGAGTATGCAAAACCTGGGCAAACAAAAAGCGGCATTGTACTTATGAAACAGATGAATACATGTCACGGTGTGGGTCATCTAAGTCTCACTTTCTGAGGTCTTCCCTTAAGTGAAGGGGAAAAAACAAGGAAAATGGTCGTGAATATGTAATAGTTAAAGCAGCCAGTTCACAAAGTATATGAAGCACTGATTTCATCCTCAAGTTACCAGCTTGGAACAGTAGCTGTTTGAAACCCCAAAATCATCTCAGAACCAGACTGCTAAGGGCTGGAAGGGACCTGTAAAGCTCATCCAGTCCAACACCCTGCCACAGCAAGAGCACCTAGAACAGGTCACACAGGAACACATTCAGGCAGGTTATGAATGTCTCCAGAGAGGGAGACTCCACAACCACCTGGGGAGCCTGCCTCTATTGCCCCTTGTGCTGTCACTGGATATCACCAAGCAGAGCCTGGCTCTGTCCTCCTGACACTGCCCTGCACATCTTCATCAACATGAATGAGGTCGCACCTCAGGCTCCTCCTCTCCAAGCCCCAGCTCCCTCAGCCTGTCCTCAGTAGAAGATATTCCACTGCCTGCAGCAACTCTCAAGCAGTTCCCTGAAGCCCTTCTTGAACTGAGTGGCCCAGGACTGGACACAATAATCCAGATGAGCCTCACCAGAGCAAAGCAGAAGGGCAGGAGAAACTCTCTCAACCTACTAACCACTGCCCTTGTAATCCATTCCAGGATGGCACTGCCCTTCTTGGGCACAAGGGCACATTGCTGGATCTTGGGCATTCTTCTGTCCACCAGGAACCCCAGCCCCCAACCTATCCTGGTCCCTGGAGTTGTTCTTTCCCAGCTGCAAGACTCTACAGCTGCCCTTGTTGGATTTCATTCGATTACTCCCCACTCACCTCTTTGCCCTGGCCAGGCCTGGCTGAATGGCAGCACAGCCTGATCAGGTGTTAGGCACTCCTCCCAGTTTGAAATTTCACTTCTGGTCACCGTTTGAAAGAAGTCAGACTACAAAGTTTTATGCTGAGAGCTAAGTTTTGCCCTTCCCCAGCCCTGATTGGCTTGTGATATCACAAGGCAATGAAAAGAACTTCAAAACAGCAAAGAACCAAGAATAAAAATGTCTCTTACTTTTCTTGCTTGATCATCTGGCATCTGGAATTCCAAATCTAGATTCCTGTCCAGTTCCTTCACCAGTACGTTTAGAGACTCGTTGCTACGAGCATCAGTGATGGAAGCACAGTCTGGAACCTGGCTGTCCCCAAGCCCAACAGGATCTTTCAGGCTGCTCGGGATTGGGTGGACTCTAGCAATAAGGAGAACCAACTCGAATGAATGCCAGGTGCTGCAGGGCACTGCTCTTGTGAATGTAACCATCAGCTGGGTGACAGCTGACAGTGACAGGACACGAGAAACAAAGCAGGAGAGTTCAGAGCACCCTGCCCTTGTGAAGTCATTAGAAATTACAGTCATAGAATTGCTTTGATTGGAAGAGACCTCTAAGATCATTGAGCCCAACTCAGCAACCCAGCCCCACCACGGCCACCAAACCATGGTCCACAGTACCATGGCCACAGGTTTCCTGAATGCCTCCAGGGATGGGGACTCCACCACTTCCCTGGGCAGCCCGTGACAAATCCTGACCACTCTTGCAGCAAACAAACTGTTCCTAATCTCCAAGCTAACCCTCCCCTGACACCACCTCAGGCTATTTCCTCTCCTTCTGTCACCAGATATTAGGGAGCAGAGCCCAGCCCCCACCTCACTGCAACCTTCTTTCAGGCAATTGTAGAGAGCAACGAAGTCTGCCCTCAAGCCTCCTCTTTTCCATGCTAAACACCACCAGTTCCCTCAGCTGCTCCTCATCAGACCTGCACTCCAGACCCTTCCCCAGCTTTTTGTGCCCTTCTCTGGACCCATGCCACCCCCCTCAACATCCTTCTTGGAGTGAGGGCCCAAAACTGAACAAGTATTTGAGGTGGAGTTTCATCAGTGGTGTGCACAGGAACAAAATCCTTGCCCTGCTCCTGCTGGCCACACCACTGCTGATCCAAGCCAGGATGCTGGTGGCCTTCTTGGACACCTGAGCACACTGCTGGCTCATCTTCAGCTGGTTGTTGATCAACACCCCTAGGTCCTTTTCTGCTGGGCGGTTTGCAGCCACTCTGCCCCAAGCCTGGAGTGTCCATGGGGTTGTTGTGACCCAAGTGCAGAACCTGGCACTTGGCTTTTTTAAACCTCATATAACTGACTTTGGTCCATCCATGCAGGCAGTCCAGATTCCTTTGCAGAGCCTTCCTGCCCTCCAGGAACATCTTTCCTTTTCCCTTTCCATTTCCTTTCCCTTTCCATTTCCTTTCAATTCCCTTTCCATTTCCCTTCTCTTTCCTTCATTTTCCCTCCCTTCCCTTTCTTTTCCTTCCCACTTTTAAGCATAGAATAATTGACTTGATGATCTTAAAGAGTTTTTTTCAGCCTTAAAGAGTCTACAACAATTTAGCAAAGACAAGAAAGGTTCTCATTTTATGCTCACAAGGACTGTGTCAAGTTGAGGCCTAAAGAAGTGGAAAAGAAAATAAAGGTTTTTAAACTCCCTGTTTGACTTCAAAACCATCAAAAAGTAGACAAATAATTTGGAAAGATCATTCCAAGTTCAACATGATTTCTTTTATTTTTTTCCCAAAGGAAGCTTCAGGACATTTGTGGATGAGAACCTTTTGCTGAGTACTAGAATTATACTAACTAGAAGAAAACTGTCTTACTATCCTTATTATGATGTGGAGTGAGTAGGACCTGAAATTGCATTGATCTGAGGTAGTTGTTGCAACACAGATATCCTACAACAAGTATACAACTACTCCACAGCTACACTGGATTTCTGCGTCTGTCCTAGAGGAACCAGCTAGGGCTTTCCACTCCCTAGTCCATATTTCGGTTATTTTCTAGTCTTGACAAGTTTCTGTTATCACAACTAAAGCTCAAAGGAGGGATGGGATGTACAACAGTTAACTGGAGCTGTGAAGCAGACACATCTCTCTTGCTTTCTTATACTCCAGAAGACTCTTTGGATTTGTGCTTAAATCTTCATTCTTTAGGTGAGACTGAAGGTATTTACCTTGTACCAACCACCAGGGAAGAACCACTATGAGACTGGATCTGATTTTTGCAGTGAAGGTGACAGCAAAACCCACCCTCGTTTTGTGGAGCAACCAGAGGAAGAGGCTTGAGTGCATCTCTGCTGCTGAATACTAATTGCATCACAGGATCACAGAATTGTCAGGGCTGGAAGGGACCTCAAGGATCATCCAGCTCCAACCCCCCTGCAATGGGCAGGGATACCTTACACTAGAGCAGGTAGCTCAGAGCCACATCTAGCCTGGTCTTAAAAACTTCCAGGGATGAGGCTTCTGGCAACTTTGTGCTAGTGTCTCAGCACCCTCAAGCCAAACATCCAGTCTGAATCTACCCTCTTCCAGTTTTGTTCCATTTCCCCCAGTTCTATCAATACCTGACAGTCTAAAAAGTCCCTCCCCAGCTTTCTTGCAGCCTCTTCAGATCCTGGAAGGCCACAAGGTCTCCTCAGAGTCTTCTCCTCTCCAGACTGAACCACCTCAACTCTCTCAGCCTGTCCTCTCAAAAAAATATGTAATTGAATACTAAGATGTTAGGATGAAAATCTCCTAATGTGATTTTTACAAAACAAATACTTGCCTGAATCCTCTGTTTTCTGGAGGCAGGAAGTAAGTTGGTAGCTCTTCTGGGTCAGGGATTTTGGGGTAAGATTTCACGCACTCAGATCGCTGAGGCCACAGAACGTGCTCTTTGTCCTGAGGGGGACAGGAATTGGGTAATATTTTCTCAGCATTTTTAATATTTTAATTAACAAACTAAAAAAAAAAAACAAACCAATGTCAGAAACAAACAAGCTTTGAGCAACCTGGGCTACTGGAAGCTGTCCCTGTTCATGGCACAGAGGTTGAAATTAGATGATCTTGAAAGTCACTTTCAACCCAAACTATTTGATGATGTTACGAACATAAAGGATAGTCTGGACCAGGGGAAAAAAAAAAAAAAACAAAAACCAAAAACCAAACCTTTACAACTGTTTTTTTTTTTTTTCACCTTTTCTGGACTATCAGTAGTTCAGTTTTGGAGGGGGTTTTGCTCATATATTTGGAATATTTTTAGGGTTGGAAGGGATTTCTAGTCCAATCCTCCTGCTAAAGCAGGACAGCAGCTTGCCCAGGATCACAAGGGCCAGGTGGGTTTGGAACCTCTCCAGACAAGGAGACTCCACAATCTCTCTGGGCAGCCTGCTCCAGGGCTCCAGCACCCTCACACCAAAAGAAGATTCTCCTCATGTTCAGATGGAACCTCCTGGGTTCCAGTCTGTGCCCACTGCCCCTTGTCCTGCCCCTGGGCACCACTGACAAGAGCCTGGCTCCAGCCTCTTGCCCCCCACCCCACCTTTTAGCTCTTGGTGAGCATTGCTCAGGTCACCTCTGGGGCTGCTCTTCTGCAGGCTCAAGAGCCACAGGGCTCTCAGCCTTTCCTCCTCACAGAGATACTCCCACCCCTCAGCACCTTTGTAGCCTCCACTAGACTCTCTCTAGTAGTAAGCTGTCTCTTCAACTGGGGAACCCAGAACTGGACTCGGCACCCCAGGTGTGGTCTCACTAAGACAGAGGACAGGGGGAGGAGAACCTCCCTCAACCTGCTCAGGATGCACCCCAGGATCCTGTTGGCCTTCTCAGCCACAACTGCACATTGCTGTCTCATGCTGAGCTTGGTGTTGTCTACCTTTATTCAGCTGTAGTGCTTAATTTGCAGCAGATGTTTTCGAACAGAGCTAAGAACAACCCTCTCTGTGCTGTGGCAGAGTTCCAAATGATGGCATATCAGCACAAACTGCAGAGATGCTTGCAAATTGAAGAACTTAAGAATGCTCCATTCTCCAGTGCTGCCATGCATCACAACTGTTTCTTAGACACTTAGGAGTTTCACATGAAGAAGGAAAAACTCCATCTGCCAACTCCTCTTGGAAAAGGCAAAGCTGCACTCACGCTGCTAGGTTCCACACTCCACACTGACACAATGGAACGAGCAACAGGGGCAGACTGTGAGGATTGGCTGTAGTCGCTTCGGTTCCTGTGAAGATCCAGATTCAGAGATGTCATACTAGAAGTTGAAGAGTCTTCACCAAACTAGAAACAAGAGAAAAACAGCATTTAAAGAAAGCAAAGAGATGGTGGTGGATCACCATCTGAATTTCTGCAGATTGGGTTTTTTTCATCCCGCATTTATGTAATACAAACTGAAACTGGAGTTGCAGCACAAAAATGCTAATTTAAGCCTCTTGATCTACTCATACCACAGGAAAAAAAAAATGCAGTATTTAGGTTGTAAATTAGTCACCAAGGAAAATACAAGTCCAGGGTTGCCTGGGATAGGATGAGAGGAAATGGATGGAACTGAAAAAGCAGAGATTCAGACTGGAGATCAGGAAGGAATTCTTTACAGAGAGGATGGGGAGACACTGGAACAGGTTGCCCAGGGAGGTTGTGGATGCTCCCTCCCTGGAAGTGTTAAAGGTCAGACTGGATGAGGCCCTGAGCAGCCTGGGCTAGTGAAGATGTCCCTGCCCATGTAAGGGGACTTGTAATTAGGTGATATTTAAAGTCCTTTCCAACCTCAACTGTTCTATTACTCTATGAAATGAGATTAAATTGTTTCCCAATGATAACTGCCACACATAAAATTGACCTTCTTTGTCAAGCCCCAAAATAAAAAAGGAATTAGTTTTGCTGGTAAGGCAAATGAGACACAAGCTCAAGCAGTGGTAACGTGCCACGAACCTGAACATACTCCACGTGTTCAAAGAGGTCTCCACGGTGATAGCGAACAGGCTGGTCCCACTGGCAGTGCAGGCTGTGCTGTTGGTTACCCAGCCTGCAGATCTGGTGGTTTCCTGTAGAGCACAACAGAGGGTTTTTTTCCTTCTACTGAAGTCAGGTTTCTGCAGACCTAAAGCCACAGTCAAGCCTTCCATCCCCAGCCTTGTCAATCTCTTTTATAGACTTGAGCAACCAAGTTTAGCTGAGAGGTGTCCCTGCCCATGGCAGGGAGGTTGGAGTAGATGATCTTTGAGGTCCCTTCCAACCTAAGCCATTCTATGATTTAATCAGCACAGAGGAAACTGTCTTCAAAAGACCAAAAAAACTCCCAGTTCAAGGGCATTTTGCAATCCCCGATTTTAACAAACAACACAGGGCCATCTTAATATGCAACGAGGTCATGTCCTGACACTAGATGAAGGACAATGAAGATGGTCAAGGGTCTGGACAAAAGGGTCTGTGAGGAGCAGCTGAAGGAACTGGGGTTTTTCAGCCTGGAGGAAAGAACACAGGGTTGGTTTTTTTTGCTCCCTAGAATAAGGCTAGAGCCACTTTGGGGTTGATATCTTCTCCCAAGTAGCAAATGACAGGATGAGAGGAAATGACCTCAAGTTGCACCAGGGAAGGTTTAGATTGGACATGAGGAACAGTTTCTTCCCTGGAAGAAAAGCTCTGGAAAAAAGTAAAGCTCTGGAACAGGTTGCCCAGGGCAGTGATGGAGTCCCCATCCATGGAGGGACTGAAAAGTCGTGTAGGTGTGCTGCTGAGGGACGTAGTTTAGTGGTGACCTGGCAGTGCTGGATTAAGGGTTGGACTGGATGACTTTGAAGCTCTTTTCCAACATTAACGATTCCATGATTCTACTCATACTACTGATTGCTGTAATGAGCACAAACTCTACATAAGTTTTACCTAATTGTGCTTCTTTTGCCATCTGCGTCTCGTGGATGATGTTCCTCAAGATCTGCTCCTCCTGGATAAGCTTGTACTTGTCTAAAACATCCTGCTGCCTGAGGTAATGGTCATGCTGCTTCTGATACTCCTTCAGTTCATTTAATGTTCGCTGGAGAGATCTTCAAAATTCAACAGCAGGAAAGATTTATTTGGAATGGCTTTGGAAGCACCAGCTGCACATTTGCAGCTATGGGCTTCTCCAAGTACTCTTATCAATGACTTCAGAGTAGGCAAATAAATCTATCAAGCTGAACATAATTATTCTTTTGGAAAAATAAATTGCTGCAAGAGACAACAAAACGCAGACTGGAATCAGCACTAGGATGCTTCTCTGCATTACCTGTGCTGGGCTTCCAGCTTCTGCTCGAGTTTCTGCTGGCATAGGACAGCATGCTTCCTTTTGACAGCTTGCTCAAACCCTGGCTTGGCCTGAAGAGCATGATCATAGCACAGCACTGAGTGGTTGTACTCTCCAAGCATCTAAAGATGACCAAGAGAAAAGAAATGGTTCTTTCTCTGGCAATGTATGATGGAAAATATTCAATTTTGAAAGAAGTCATTAACTCAAACTTTAATTTGTAACACCAAGTAGCTGTCATGGTGAGACGCTGGAAAAGACTCTCTAAGGAGGCTCCAAGCTTAGCAGTGTTCAACGCCAGGCTGGATGGAACCTTCAGCAGCCCAATCTAGTATGATATGTCCCTGCCCATGGCAGGGGGTTGGAATTAGATGATTTTTAAGGTTCCTTCCAACCCAAACCATTCTGTTTAATAAAAGCCAGTTGGATGAGGCCTTGAGCAGTCTGATCTAGTATGTCTCCCTGCCCACAGTAGGGGTGTTAGAATTGGATAGTCTTCAAGGTTCCTTCCAACCCAAACCATTCTGTTTACTGAAAGCCAGGTTGGATGGGGCCTTGAGTAGCCTGATCTAGTAGGAGATATCTGCCTATGGCAGGGGGGTTGGAACAAGATGATCTTCAAGGTTCCTTCCAACCCAAGCCATTCTATGATTCTATTTCTAAAACTCAGACCACTAGGATCTGCTAAAGAAAGGCTGCAGAATTCATTTCCAAGTGTAGATAAAAAAAAAGTTTGCTCAAAGCCAGGCTCTTAAAAGAACATTGAACATTTAGCATGAAATGTACATGGAACATGAGACACACTGTAGCAGAATGAAGCATTACAAGTGAGGCCAGAAAGATTAAATCATACTCAGTATTTCTACAAGTCTTGAAAAACAAAAGGTAGTATTTACTGCATATATATTTCCCAAAGTGTAATAGCTGGTGAAGAAGTCGCTGTAATCCAGAGCTGCATGGACCACAATAGCTGCATCTGCAGAGAAGTGAGCCTGGTGCAGAACGTTTGCCAAATTTACCAAGGCAATGTCTTTGTTCTGCCTGAAAAAAGAAAATTCAAGGAAGAAAATTCACAATAACAAACATTAAAAGAAGGTCAGTGTCTATGAAAGAATCACAAATAAAGATACAGTCATTCAGCAGTAGCTCCATGGCCAGCTGAAAGAAGATTGGAGTGAGGCTGGTGTTGGTCTCTTCCAAGTAACTCATGAAAGAACAAGAGGAAACGGTCTCAAGACATGCCAGGAGAGGTTGAGGTTGAATTTCTTTGCTGCAAGAGTGGTCAGGGACTGGCACAGGTTGCCTGGGGAGGTGGTGGAGCCGCATCCCTGGAGGTGTTGAAGAAACCTGTGGCCATGGCACTTTGGGACATGGTTTGATGACCGTGGTGGGGTTGGGTAGAAGGTTGGACTGGATGATCCCAGAGGGCTTTGCCAACCTTAGTGAGTCTACAATCAGCCACATATTAAATGTGTAAGGTGACAGAAAATTGTCTAACCTAAAATTACGTAAACTGATGCATAACAGCTTACATATGAAGACTAAGCACAAAGAATGTGGATTACCCCTTCGGATAATGTCTGAGCAATTAAACCCTGTTTGCTAAACAGGCTAAGTAGGAAAGCAGTCTGAAAAGAAACCTTTAGTAGCAACTCTTACCTTGAGGAGAAATGAAGGGCACGCATGGCACATTCCACTACTTGGTATGGTTCGTTCTTTATTCTCCAGTAGAAAGAAGCCATGTTATAGAGCACCCAGGAAGAAGAGTTCTGCAGTGGACAGAAACCACAGACTGAGCTTAATGATTCAGGTTAGAAGGTTCATCAGGGCTCTAATTACTACAGGATGGGAAGCTGAGCATCCAACCTGCTCTAAGTATTATCACAGATCCCATGATGTTAGGGTTTGGAAGGAACCTCTGCAAGGTTTCCAGTCCAACCCCCCTACCAGAACAGGACCAGAGAATCTAGCACAGGTGGCACAGGAACACATCCAGACAGGGATAGAAAGACTCCAGAGAAGGAGACTCCACAACCTCTCTGGGTAGCCTGTGCCAGAGCTCTGTCGCTCTTACATCAAAGCAGTTCTTCCTCATGTTGAGGTGGAACTTTCTGAGCTGTAGTTTCCGTCCCTTGCCCCCTCTTCCTCTGGAAATCTGCCATTTGGCAATGGGAATGCTCAGGAAGAAAAACTAGCACAAAAATGCATTAAAGGAGCAGAACCTCTGCCATTCAGACAGGTGCAAACTCCAAGTGAGATGGAATGCAGAGTGGCAGCACTTCTGGCCTCAGCAGTTTAGCTAGAGCTCAGTGAGAGCTCCCAGATTTTTCAGAAAGGCATTTAACAAAACCAAAACACATTTCCCTACTGCTGCTTGTTCTTTTAAGCACATTTTTGTTTTACAACCCATCCTGCCTCGACAGAGCAATGACTGTGGTTTGCCAGACCAGGTAAATCTATGAGTCATTCAACCTGACAGTAAGTATCTACCTACTGCCTTTGCTGCCGGGCAAGCAGAGGTAAGAGACAAACCATTGGCAAAGGTTCTCAGTCTGCCTGTTGCAACTGAAGTGCAAACAGAAAGTACAGATCCAATGGCATGTACAGGGCACATCTCTCATCTGCTGAGAGCTTCCCAGCTCTTCTGTGGGAACACACTAAGGTTACAGTTTCATACCTTCATTAGCCCATCATAAATACGATGACCTATTTCCTCTATGCTCCTTCCCAGCCTCCTTGATAAGTATGTGAAGATTGGATCTTCTTTAGGTAACAAGGGCACGGAAAGATTCACTCTTTCTTGGACTCCCTAAAAAGAAGAACCCAAGGTGGGTATGTGCTGACACTTGAACTGACAGCAGAGGGATACACGCAAGAGCAGGACTTTCAGGGATGTTAACAGTTGGGTTCTTTTGCGTTCACATCATCCTTTCCTATCAAGATGTTAGGGATAATGTGACCTGGGTGATGGAATAAGAAGATATTGTTGTAGACAGGCAAACACCAGAAGTAGCCAAAAGTAGCATTAGGATAAATATGATTTCAGCTATAGGATAAATCACAGAATTGTCAGGGCTGGAAGGGATCTCAAGGACCATCAATCTCCAGCTCCCCTGCGGCGAGGACCCCCGGCAGAGGACCCATGGGCAGGGACACGGGTCACACTAGAGCAGGTTGCCCAGAGCCACATTCAGCCTTGAAGACCTCCAGGGATGAGGTTTCCACTACTTCCCTGGGCAACCTGTGCCAGTGTCTCAGCACCCTCATGCTGAAGAACTTCTTCCTAACATCCAACCTGAATCTACTCACTTCTAGTTTTGCTACATTCCCCCCAGTCCTATCACTATCTGACAGCCTAAAAAGTCCCTCCCAGCTTTCTTGCAGTCCCCTTCAGATACTGGAAAGCCACAGTAATATCTCCTCAGAGCATCTCTTCTGCAAACTGTACAGCCCCCGAATACTAATAAACTAGCATAAATATCAGAATATAACCCATTCTATAGCATAAATACACTATAAATGCTGCCAGTACTGGCTGGCATCTCCATTTCACTAATGGTCACTGAAGCCTTTAGCTCGTGTTTGTCACAGCCCAAGTGTCCTTACATCTCCTTTCCCCTCACTTGCCAAAGCACATCCAGACCCAGCAACAGAGCCAGGACACTTAGTTCCTGTTTGGTCCAGAATAAAATCTTCATCTACAGGTGAAATGTTTTTAAAGGTTTGCCATAAAATAAATACCAAAATACCACCACTACAGCTGCATCTGGATGAGGAAATTTGTTCAAGTGAACACTGCTGACACATTTTTGCACCACATCTTCGCTCTAACCTTTCTAAAGCAGATTAACTTTGTACTAGTAAAGAACAATTATCTTATCCTTGGGGTTAGGGCTTGGCACTCAGATACCAAAGAGACTTTCAAGTATGTTAGAAGCTACAGACAAGTCCTTGAAGATTTTTTCTGACCCTGAATCTTCATCCTGCTCAGCCCTCTGTGATTTTCAGCTGCAACAGCTCACAAGGCAGAATTGTTTCCAACAAAATTCTCAAATTTTCCTAACAGAACTGTGCTCTGGAAACAAAAGGCTGCCTTTTCCTAAACATGGCCCTCTAAAAGAAGGCAAACAATGAAATCATCATAGAATGGTTTGGGCTGGAAGACCTCCAAAGCTCAGCCAGTCCAAACACCCTGCAGTCAGCAGAGACATCCTCCACTAGAGCAGGCTGCCCACAGCCCTGTCCAGTTCCACCTTGAATATCTCCAGGGATGGGGACTCAACTACCTCCCTGGGTAACCTGTTGTAGTGTTCCACCACCCTCATGGTGTAGAATTTGTTTCTCGCATCCAATCTCAATCTGCTTTTCGCTCATCTCCTCATCCTGTCCCTGCTGCCTTTGCAAACAGTCCTTTTGCAGCCTTCCTGTAGCCCCCTTCAGGCCCTGACAAGCTGCTCTTGGGTCTTCCTGAAGCCTTCTCTTCTCCAGGCTGAATGACCCCAGCTTCCTCAGCCTGTCCTTGCAATAGAGGTGCTCCAGCCCCCTGATTGTTTTTTGCTGCCCTCCTCTGGACCCAATGCATCAGGTCCATCTCCTTCCTGTGTTGGGGTCTCCAGATAATAGCAACAGTAACAGATAAGAGCAACAGCGAAAGAGAAACAGCCTCTGATGGAACTGTTTCTCTCAGCAGGCACTTTGACTGAGGGAACAACTGTGGTTCAAAAAAGCCCTGCGACAGTCTTGAGAGACCACAATATCTTTCAATCTTGAGTGACAACAGCCAGTAAGGGTTTTCTAGTCCTCTTCTTGG
Source organism: Eubucco bourcierii (assembly GCA_013396675.1). NCBI lineage: Eukaryota > Metazoa > Chordata > Aves > Piciformes > Ramphastidae > Eubucco > Eubucco bourcierii. The sequence goes on from VWZE01019640.1 coordinate 64,991, forward strand.
TGGGGGAAAATGTCCTACCTGAACTTTCTTGCTAGCTTACCCTTAAGTGCTGAAAAGCATGAATGCTGTATGGAAGATCTAGAACTTTGGTGCAGTCTGGTTGCAGCAGGTCTGGAGGCACTGGTGATTTTGTGTCTATGTAGTCTTCAGGGCTGAGGACAGAAGAAGCCAGTAGATTCCAGATTAAACCCCCGCTGAAGTTCATTGAAAGACACTGTCCTAAACGACAGTGTTCAGATCTGACTCTGTTTGGAGCCCCTCAGAGCATTTCTGGTATCCTCCCAGTTTCACCAGGATGTCATTAATATGAAGTGAAACAAAACTCTGTCTCCTTTAGTGAAATCATCAACATTTGGGTAGCCTCCAAAAGCTACCAGTGCCAAGCTACTGTGATTAATGATCTACCTGCCAGGCAAACAGCAACTCATGCAGGTCAGAAAACTCTTCGACTGAAACAAACCCCAGGTATTAGTGAGAAGCCCAAATGAAGGTGCCTGAGGATAAAATTAACCTTTTCCTGTCTCAATTATTCATCTGATGATGTGAAAAACCATAGCACTACAAAACCCAAACCATCAGTCCTGCACATGAATTATCACTGAAGCTGAATGCCAAGCAGACTGTCCACTCATCATAGAATGGTTTAGATTGGAAGGGACCTCAGAGATCATCTGCTCCAACTCCCCTGCCATGGGCAAGGAAACCTCTCAACTACACTTGGTTGCCGAAAGACTCATCCAGCCTGGCCTCACTTTCAGAGAGGGGACACCCACAACCACTTTGGGCAACCTGTTCCAGAGTCTCACCACCCTCATACTGAAGAACTTCTTCTCTAGCTCCAGACTAACCCTGCTGCCTCAGCTCCAAACCATTCCCTCTTGCCCTGTCTCTAGATACCCTTATGAAAAGTCCCTCTGCAGCCTTCCTGTAAGATCCCTTCAGCTACTGGCAGGCAGCTCTGAGGTCCCTCCTGAGTCTTCTCCAGGTTGAACATCCCCAGCCTATCTTCATAGCAGAGGTGCTCCAGGCCTTGGACCATCTTTGTGGCCCTCCTCTGGACTTGTTCCCACAGTTCTGTGGTCCTTCTTACGATGTGGACACCAGAACTGGACCTTTCCTTGTTTAAACACAGAGGATGGAATCTGCCAGAAGGTTCAGCAGCTTGGTAAGCAACATAATTTCCTCCAATTGTCAATCAAGAAGCCCCCACTACAATCTGAGAAGGATCAAAACACCCTTATGCAAACTCAACCCTCCTCTCCAGGCTGCACTTCAGTTGGATTCCCATCTGTTCACACCAGTACTGACTTGGAGCATAGCAGGATGGACTACGAAGGCTGGGACAGAGTGGAGATGTTTCAAGGTAGGGCTGACAAGGACAGGTTGTGGGTAACAGCATTTCTGTACCATACTCTTGCACAGTTAATGGCAGAGGTGGTTTCCACTCTACTCCACACTAAAAGACGGCAAAGTGACTGTCACCTCAACCACAGGCAGGTGAGGCTTGAGGTTTTTTTTCTTTCACATTTAGATTTGTCTCAGTTCAGTAAAAGTCTTAAAGCTAAAGTATGTTCTTACCTGATGTCCTTGCTCTCCAGGGTGATGTAGGTGCCATCATACAGATCCAGGTCCCCCAAGGGCACCTTGGCCTTAATGCAGTCTGGATCCTCTTTATTATGCCTTTGTTCCAGCCCCGTGTCTCTGTCCTCATTTTCCTCTATATGAATCTTTTGAGCAACTAACTGTTTCTGTAGGAATAGAAACACAGAACACAAGGAAAGAGGAGAAGGAATGCTGATGAAACTCTGTTGTTGATAGCAGATGAACAGTGGAACTTAAAATGGAGCAAGTTGGCAGGAAGTCTAAACCACTCTTCAAATTTGGGGACTACCTCCCAGTGTTCCCTAACATCTGCAGGACTTTTTTTTTAATTTAAGTGGAATACTTTTATTAGAGAGAATAGGGTCTGGGCATCTCCTCTACTTTTTGATCCAGCCACCTCTATTTTTCCTGATGGACTTAAAAAGAAAGCCGATAGCATTCCAAATTCTTGGCAGGCCACTCAGAACAGAATATCTCAACTTCTCCCTTTTTTTGAACCTTTTTCTCCTACTCTAAGAAATATATCAGAGACTACAAACAAAAACTTCCTAACCATTCACCATGCTAAGTACAATTGAACTGGCAAGCTCAGTGCTAGAATTAAGACTAAAGTTTTATGGATCAGTTGATGATGAGTTATCTTTTGCCCTAGAATGCTCACAGCTATGGATTACTAGGGAATAATGACCTGTCCCCAGTGCAGCAAAGCTGTACTTCATTCTCACTTGCAGCTGCAAATTGAAACCCTATTAAGGATTGCCAGGATTTATATGTGAAGAAAACTGGCATTTTCAGTTCAAGCCAAACACAACACCAAAGATACAAACAGCAGCAGTAACTTGGACAAGATCTCACATTAAAGAACTTCCACTCAGAGTCAATTTTATGCCACAAATTGTACATTAACGATTGCCAAACCCACAAGCCACACCCTGAAAAGTTCACCACTGTTGTTCCACCCATAGCTTATAAATCCATGTCCACAAAAATGAGTACACCTCCACAAGAATAAGAATATAGCCACAGGAGGGGCAGTCCTGCTCTTGTGCCTCCCTTCCACAGAAGGACAGCACAGTGGGTGTTAGAAGGCACCTCTGGAGACCACCTAACCCAACCTCCATCCCAGTTATTTAGTGGTGCCAATCTGACAAATTCACAGCTGGCACAGAGCAAGGTGTGTCCAGCCACCAGCTTGCCCAGCCCATACTGTACTGGAACTTCAGGTTATGGGATCAAAGTTCACTGAAGTGCTCTTCAGTAGGGTGTTCTCAGACCAGTCCTCAACAATAAGTGAGTTTGATGACAATCAGGGGTGATGAGCTCTGCGTTCTTTTGGAATACAGCAGTCAGCAACAGAACCCAGTATCTAAATGACTGTGAAGTGTTAGGAGTTATGGTTAACACCAGGGAATGGTGCAAGGCAAGCAGTGGATTCCCCTACATGGACAGTTTTAAGACTTAGCTTGGCAGGGACCTGGGGCCAGCTCATTGCAGCTCCCCTGTTATCTAGAAAGGTTGGAGCAGATGATCCCTGGGGGTGTGTTCCAACCTGTGATACAACTGGGGACAGTGATAAAAACGAGCACAAACTTCTTGTGGTCTGAAGATCTCACAGAAGCACAACTGTGCCAATAATGACTTCTGCACCCTACCCAAATCTAAAAAGCCTGCACAAAACCATCTGTGCTTGCAGAAATCAGTACTGAATGTGCTGCTTTACCTCCAGTTCTTTGAGGTAGTTAACTGTTGTTTCTTGTCTCATCAGGATCACCAAATCATGTGGGTTCCTCAAGTTCATTGGTGAATCCACCTGCAAGACAAGTCCACAGCCCATCAGGTGAGGCACTCTGCTCAGCACAGCAACTGCAACAGGTTATTTTCAGTCACAGAACCCATAGAATGGTTTAGGTTGGATGGGACCTTAAAGATCATCTACTTCGAACTCCCCTGCCATAGGCAGGGGCACTTTCCACCAGCCCAGGTTGCTAAAGGCCTCATCCAACCTGGTCTTAAAGACCTCCAGGGATGAGGCTTCCACCACCTCCCCGGGCAATCTGTGCCAGTGTTTCAACACCCTCATGCTAAAGAGCTTCTTCCTAATGTCTAATCTCAATCTGCCTTCCTCTATCTTGGATCCATTCCCCTCAGTCCTATCACTACCTGACACCCTAAAAAGTTCCTCCCCAGCTTTCCTGAAGGCCCCTTCAGATACTGGAAAGCCACAATAAGGTCTCCTTAGTGCCTTCTCCTTTCCAGACTGAACAGCCCCAACTCTCTCAGCCTGTCCTCGCAGGATGGGTGCTCCAGCCCTCTGATCTTCGTCGTGGTCACACACCAGCCTCCAGCCTGGGTATCTTCACACAGACACTCAGAAAGGGGCAGTGGTGGCCATGTAGGGGAAGCCATGCTAGGTTTCACACTCCAGTATCAAAGAACAATTCTTTCAGTTGGTTGTTTAGCAGACAGCAGACTTGGAAGGACAAGAATCTGAGCCAAGAAAGAGGTCACAGGGCCAAGCAACTTAACCTTTAGAGGAAGAGCAAAGCAAACGTCTACCTGTCAGTTTTCAAGGTAGCACTGATTGCATCACATACTGTACAGTCTAACAATCACAGCACAGGGAGGCTTGGAGGGGACCTCTGCAGATCATCCAGTCCAACCTCCTGCTAAAGCAGGGCACCTGTGGCAGCTTGCCCAGGATCACAAGAGCATGGGAGGTTCAGAATCTCTCCACACAAGAAGACTCCACAACCTCTCTGTGCAGCCTGCTCCAGGGCTGCAGCACCCTCACAGTGAAAAAGTTTTTCCTTCTGTTCCCATGGCACCTCCTCTGCTCCAGCCTGCACCCAGTACCTCTTGTGCTGTCACTGAGGATCACTGAGCAGAGTCTGGCTCTGTCCTCCTGACACTGCCCTGCATGCCTCAGGCTCCTCTGCTCCAAGCTCCAAACCCCCGGCACTGTTCCTTCACTCTCTCCGCCAAATCACCTCCAACAAACTTCAAAAAACACCACAGCACAGCAACACAACACAAACTTTTGTCAACTCAAGATTCCTCATCAGATGCTCTCTGCTTTTGACAACACTTGCCCAGTCCTCCTCTGGACAATCAGCCTGGGATGTTTTGTTGTTTGTTTTAGTTCAGTTCCTCATAACTCACTTTTTCAATGTTCCTTCAAAGTCCACATAAAAGCAGTCCTTGATATGCCACCAGCTTCCTTGGCTTTCATTGCCTCCATAAAGTGGTTCATACATTGAAAGAACAGGTTGGGGTAAAAGGAACCTTAAAGATCATCTAGTTCATATCGCCCTGCCTAGAGCAGGGTCACCTTCCACTAGCCCACGTCACTCAAGGCCTCATCCAACCTGGTCTTGAAAACCTCCAGGGAGAGGGTATCCACACCCTCCCTGGGCAACCTGTGCCAGTGTCTCACCACCTTCACTGTAAAGAATCTTCCTAATATCTCCAGGGAGTGGGCCTCAACCACCTCCCCAGGCAACCCGTAATCCAAATGAAGATGAAGTCTCTTCCCCTGTAGAGCTGACAAGCTTTAAACATGTTTCAGGCTGTTTGGGAACACTAACAGTTCTACAATCAAAAAACAGAAATGTCACTGCAATTTTAATTGCCATGTGAGTATGAACACCACCACTCAACCACCAGACAGTACTGGTTCTGCACCATGAAGGTGCTGGAACATTGCAACAGGCTGCCCAGGGAGGTAGCTGAGGCCCCATCCCTGGAGATATTCAAGGTGAGGTTCAGCAAGGCTCTGAGTCTGCTCTAGGGGAGGATGTCCCTGCTGACTGCAGGAAGGTTGGACTAGAAGACCTTTGGAGGTCCCTTCCAACCCAATCCGTTCTGTAATTCTGTGATTAGCCACTTGCAGCTAGAGTCTGCTGCGCTGGAAGCACTGTGACAGCAGTGCAAAATCCAGCAGTGGCTGACCACCAGAGATCAATACTAGGGAAAGCACTCCAGCAGTGCTGGGGGCCCCAGAGCTGGATGCAGTGCTGCAGTCTGAGCAGAGTAGAGGGGCAGAATCCCCTTCCTGTGCAGTTGCTCTCCCTGCTCTGGATGCAGCCAGCACACAGCTGGCTCTGGGCTGCCAGCGATCAGTCCTGGCTCCTAGGCAGTTTGTCACCAACTGGCACCCCTAAGGCCTTCTCCTCCAGAGAGTTCTCAGACGCTCCTTGCCTAGCCTGGATTTGTGCTTGGGATTGCCCCGACCCAGGTGCAGGAGCTTGAACTTGATCTTGTTGAACTTCATGAGCCTGGTTTGGGCCACCTCTCCAGTCCCTTCTGGATGCCATCCTTTCTCTCCAGCACGTCAATCACACCACAGATCCTGGTGTCATCTACAAAGCTGCTCAGTGTGCCTCAATCCCAGTGCCCATGTCACTAACAAAGATCTTAAACCACACTGATGGCAGTACCAACCTCGAGGGATCCCACAGCCCAAGAACTTACAAGAGGAACATGACCAAAAGCATCACTGAAAATGCACAAAACTAAAACACTTGGAAAGAAGGTCAAAAAACTGGTACAAGTCCAAGGTCTCATGATGAACATCAGCTGAACAAAGAATATTCCAAACAATCAAAGCAAAGGGATGCCCTGCAGGAAAATTTTAGGCTTGTGTCCTGTTAGTAAGCACTGAGGTCTTGGTGTTGGGAGAAGGAATTTTGAGGTTCTGCCAGGGGGCTGATAAATCAGTTATGAATTATCTCATTCCTATTCAATCACAGAATCTCTCAAGCTGGAAGTGACCCCACAGGATCCTAAAAACTACATCTTATGAGTGAAGAGCTTCATTCAGACACTGCTTGAACTCTGGCAGGCTTTGGTGCCACAACCACTCCCTTGGGGAGGACACCCAGTAACTGACAATCCTCTCAGTGAAGAGCCTTTTCCTAACATCCAGTCTGAACTTACACACAGCTTCACTTCATTTCCTCCTGCCCTGTTGCTGGTCACCAGAGACATCACCACCTCCTCTTCACTGCCTCCCTTGAGGAAGGTGTAGACTGTGATGAAGTCACTCCTCAGTCTTCTCTTCTCCAAGCTGAACAAATCAAATGATTCATAGATCCACAAATGGTTTAGTCTGGATGGAACTTTAAAGATCATCCAGCTCCATCCCCCCTACCATGGGCAGGGACACCTTCCACCAGCCCAGACTGCTCAGAGCCCCAGCTAACCTGGTCTTGAACAACTCCAGGGAGTGGACATCCACAACCTGGGCAATCTGTATCAATGTCTCACCACCCTCACTGCAAAGAACATCTTCCTAAAATCCATTCTAAATTTCCCTTCCTCAAGCTTCAATCTACTCCCTCTCATGCTGTCACTACAATCCCTTGTCAAATATTCCTCCCCAGCTTTCTTGCAGCCCCCTTCAGGTACTGAGGCTGCTCTAAGGTCTCCCTGGAGCCTTCTCTTCTCCGGGTTGATCAGCCCCAGTTCCCTCAGCCTGTCCCCATCGGGAAGGGTCTCTGATTATCTTTGTGGACTCCTCTGAACCTGCTCTAGCAGCTCCATGTCCCTCTTATGGTAGGAACAGCACAACTGGATGCAGTGCTCCAAGGGGGTCTCATGAGTGCAGAGGGGCAGAATCACTTCCCTCATCCTGCTGGTCACACTGCTTTTGATGCAAACTTCATCTGCTCAGCTACTCCTCCTAAGGCTTGCCCATGAGGCCTTTCACTATCTTGGTGCCTCCTCCTCTGAACACGATCTAAAGGTTTGCTGTCCTTCTCATGCTCAGGTGCCCAAAACCACCCACAGGACTCAAGGTGAGGCTGCAAAAGGGCAGTGCAGAGCAGGACAGTGACAGTTCCTTCCTACTGCAGGACAACAGAGATGATCTCTTTTCAGTTTGCTGCCGATTATTGACCCACAGTTACATTTGGGCATCTAAAACATTGACATTCAATCCAGGAAATGCCAACTCTTGTGAGATTACAAGTAAGAGAAGTTATTTCACAGACTTTATCAACTCTGCTACAGACCTGGAGAACCTTCTGTGTGGATTGGTCCCACTTAGAGCGCTTTGTGAAGTACAAAAAAGCAGTTTACTGCACTGCAGTGACACAGAGGCATCAGTTAACTGCCATCACAAAAAAAACACTGCCTCCACTCAGTGTTGAACTCAGCTAATCAGATTTTTAAGTCATTTTAGCCAATGAGGTTCTTTCCAAGTCAGTTGCTTTCCATGCAGTGATCCACATCAACATCCAATCCCACTCTGAGAACACACCACCAATATACACAACAGAGGCTTCCACAGCATTCTCCTATATTCTCACCACTTCCTCACTACAGAAAGCAGGAAAAGGAAGTGAGATAGCACTGGAAGTGGTGTGATACATTTGTGATCAACTATGGTGGAGACATATGCAATGAGGAAGTCTGTCTCCAGCCTTCTGATCAGCCCTGGAAGCACTGAAAGGCCACCAAGTGTTCTCCCCGCAGTCTTCTCTAAGCTGAATAAGCCAAACTCTCTCAGTCTGGCCTCACAGCAGAATCCTTCCAGCCCTCTCATCACTGCTGTGGCCTTCTCTGGCCCCACTCCAACAGGTACCTGTCTGTTGGGTGCTGAGAGAACTCTAGAGCTGGCCCCAGCACTGCAGGGGGTTGTCTCAGTAGAGCAGAAAGGCAGGATTCCCTCCCTTCACCTGCTGCCCACGCTGCTTGGGATCAACCCAGAAAAGGTTGGCTCTGGGCTGGAAGTACACAGTGCTGGCTCATGCCCAACTCCTCACCAGCATCCCCAACTCTTCTCTGCAGGACTGCTCTCCATCCCTTCAGCCCCAGCCTTGATTGATACCCTAGATTGTGCTGACACAGTGCAGGACCTTGCCCTTGGCCTTGTCGAACCTCCTGAGGTTCACATGGGCCCTTCTCAGTCTTATCCTGGTCTCTCAGTTTGGTGCTGTTCCCCTTCCAACAAAGATGGAGCAAAGCAAGCAAGAGAAAGCTCCAACATGAGCTAACCATCAACTCTTTCAACCAGTTAGTGAGTAGAGAATCATAGAACTGTTTGGATCAGACAATAGCTCTAAAATCATTGAGCCCAACCACCAACCTAAGACTGCCATGGCTATCAAACCATGTCCCAAAGGGCCACGTCCATACCTTAGATGCACAGCCTGGTATCAAAGGAATCCGTTATGACCAATCTCACACAGCTGTCAAAGAGGCTCGCGCACCAGGCTGCCACTCCACCGCTTCTCTCCAGAAGGAAGGAAAAGCAGCCGTGAGGCAGCGGGGAAGTAGAAAATCTAACCTATTGGGAACTCGGGCAGCACCAGGCGCAGCGGTGTAGCCGGCAGGACTCCTGGGGGATGGCTCCAGCGGCCCGGCCGAAGGCAGCCCCGGGAGGGTTCCTCGGGAAGGACACGGCCAGAGGGTCGAGGGCCTGCTGCCGGCCAGCACCACCAAAGCATGACTTCGACTTCCTGTCCACTCAACACCATGGCCCGAAGAGCTGAAGAGGCTCAGGGAGGCTGCAGGTAAGCACGAACTGCCGCTACTCGGCGCATGACTCCGATTAAAAATCCATCCTCGGCTTGCCCAGATCCACAGACCGCTCCTGCCCGCCGCCTCACATCGCGGCTCCGGCCGCTTCAAGCAACGTTTCTGGAGGACACCAAGACTCCTCATCACCGCGCCCGGCCGGGTAAGGTTCGGAATAGGGCCAGCTTGCCCGTCTCCGCCGCCGCCGCCGCCGTACAGTTCAGGGCAGGATGGGGCTGACGGTGACCGGCGGCGCAGGCAGG
>VWZE01019640.1:74417-98995 GCA_013396675.1 Eubucco bourcierii
CCCCCGCAGGCTGGCCGCCACTGTGTGGACAGCTCTCCGCGTCCTCCCGGCCGCTTACCTGCTGCTGGATTTTCCCATCCTCAGTAACCACCCAGTGGGTGGTGGCAGCGGCGGGTCGCGTCCCCGAGGCCAGCAGCGAGCACAGGCCCAGCGCCCAGCCGGAGAGGACCCACGCCCGCCCCAGCCCACCCGCTCCTGCCGCCGCCATGTTCCCCAATCCCGGCCACCCGGAACCGGAAACGCCCACGCCGCCATTTTGGGGTAGGATGGGAGGGCTGGGCAAGGCCGCGTCCCAGCGGGGACGACGGAGGAGCAGTGTCTGCGGCGGCCTTTGTTTCCGCGCCGCAACCTAGGTGGCCCAAGGGAGGCAAGCGGGCGGAGCTGCGCGGCCTGCGGCGACAGCTGAGACAGCCGCAAAGCGAGGGAAGCCGGATGGCAACGGCCGGCCGGCAGCCCGGATAGCCAACCGTCTTCTGAGCTGCATTGCCAGCAGCGTGGGCGGCAGGAGGAGGGAGGGGACTCGGCCCCTCTGCTCTGACCGCCCCTGCAGTGCTTGGGTCACCTCTGCAGTCCTCAGCACAGCAGACATGCACCTGGTAGGAAGAGAGCCAGAGGAGGGCACAGCAATGCTGGGAGGGCTGGAAGCCCTCTGCGTTGAGGTCAGGCTAACAGAGTTGGGCATGTTCAGCCTGGCGAAGGGAAAGATGCAGGGAGACCTGGTGGCCTTAAAGGGCGGGGGTGGGGTGGTGTCAGAAAGCTGGGAACAGATTTTATTGGAGAGCTTGTTGTGACAGGACAAAGAGCCCTGCTGCGTGCAGAGCATTAGTAGCTGGTCTTTGCAGGTCCCCTCCCAGCTGAACTAGGCTGTGGTTTGGTGGCACCGATGGCAGAAGTCAAGGCACGGGAGGAAGTTCCAGGCTGTAAGCCCCCACAGGGAGTGCTCCACATCCATCTAGCTGTTCAGAGTGCACTCAACGGAGTCTTTTTTGCAGTTCACATAGGCAGTGGGAACAGCAGACCCATTTCTGAAGTCCAGTAGTGACTAATATAAAAAAGCAGCATGTGGCACCCCACTGAACTTTTATTGAAAAAATGAATTAATGTCTGTCTGGTGCACTCAGAAACGTCTGCCATTAGAGCTCAAGAAGACAGCATCCTTAACCAAATCGACCCAAAAACCCTGCACAGGGGATGCTGGTTGATGTGAGCTCTGAAAAAAACACAGCACTTTTTTCTTCCCCTCTCAGTGGTTTCAAACTGAGTGAGACCTAAAAGCTGCCAAATTGTGCTCCATCTAGCGTTCATTATAGCATTCTGTTTTGCCTTGACAGTGCTTACTGTATTTGAAAATATATTTTAATAACTTACCAAGTCTTAAACTTAGCGTTCCCAAATAAAGCATGCTGAAAAATCTGACAATGCTAAAACAGAAAGGTCCTGCTTGCAGGCTCTGAATAGCACAGATAGTTGTAGTTGTTCTCCTCTCTGAGGTACTTCAGCTATGTTCCCAAGAGACCATCATTTGGTTTCAGAGCGTATTTCACACTCAGTGCCAATGTAATGCTGAGATTTTCTGCTCAGACTGCAAACAAAAAGTGTCAGTTGTGAATAGTGGTTGTTGTGCAGGTCAGTTGTACACAGAAGACTGAGCTATTCATTTATTTCATCTCAGTTTCCAAGCGGAGATAAAATAGTGGTTATAAGCTGGAAGTCATCTTCAATGAATTCATACCACTGACCTGTGGGAAAATAAATGGGGAAGGCTTTGTTTCCCATTAGCAGTTTCCTAGAATGCTAAGTGGACTTTTATCCTTAATCATTGTACTGTGATATGTTCTGTTTCTAATTTACCTCCACACATAATACAGCTTTTGCATCTTCTCTGTACACACTGTGTACAGTAGACATCACCATTGTTTTCTTTTCACAGCCTATAATGTATTTGTTTTCATAAAAATATTCCAATTAGCCTCAAATCAGCACACACACAAATAAATATCCTGCTCCATATGGTTTGAGATGCTGACAATGTAAAGGACTGAAATTACCTCAAAGTGCAAGATATTCCTGCAGTCCTCTGCAGACAGTGTTTCTTGTTTGAAACTGAGCACACTATAGTTGCTATTAATTCATATAGATGGATATAGACACGGGTCTGTGGATGAAAGTATTGTGAGAACATTTGGTCTTGATTTTTATAATTTAAGTATTTTCTGTTTCTTCAGAACGATTTCTACACTGGCAGTTTGCTTGCCATTTTTTAGGGCATGCTGGTTTTGTTGTTTGACCTTTAAAGCTGCAGGCACACTGCAGACAGTTCTGTGGGACACAACTTCCCTCAGTAACAGATCTGTTACAGGCACTTTGGCTTCTGAAGTAGAAAAATAGGGAGGGGGGGGGAAGTGTTTACAAAGGGTGTAAGAGTGGTGAAATTATACAGAGAATGGCTTTCCTTAGGAAAGACTTGTAAGATTGAGTCCAACTCTGCCAAGGCTGGTGCTAAACCATGTCCCTCAGCACCTCATCTGTGTGTCCCTGAAACACCTCTAGGGATGAGGATTCAACCACCTCCCTGGGGAGTCTGTTCCCCTGATGGGGAGCCCTTTCAGGGAAGAAGTTCATTCTAATGTTCAACATAAACCTGGTGTAACTTGAGGCCACTTCCTCACCCTGTCACTTGCTCCTGAGGAGAGCATAACTGTAAGGGATTCAGTTTCTCTCAGGACAGAGAATATGCTCCTGCAAGCAAAGGTACTTACTGCTGGCAGTTTTTACATCAGACACAGAGATTAAAAGTGTAGAATGGTTCAAGTTGGAAGAGACCTTCAAAGGTTATCTATAGTCCAACCCCCTGCAGTCAGCAGGGACATCCTGCCCCTTTACTCTGCTCTCTGCCCCTTTACTCTGCTCTCATCAGACCCCACCTGGAGTACTGTGTGCAGTTCTGGAGCCCTCAGCACAGGAAGGACATGGAAGTATTGCAGCGGGTCCAGAGGAGGGCTGTGAAGATGATCAGAGGGCTGCAGCAGCTCTCCTGTGAGGACAGACTGAGAGGCTCATCGGCCTGGAGAAGAGAAGGCTTTGAGGAGACCTTATAGTAGCCTTCCAGTATCTGAAGAGGGCCTGCAGGAAGGCTGGGGAGGGGCTATTTACAAGGTCTTGCAATGACAGGACAAGGGGCAATGGGTTTAAACTGATCCTTAACTAGATCAGCTTGCCCAGAGCCCTGTCCAGCCTCACCCTGTCATCTCCAGGGATGGGAACCTAACCACCTCCCTATGCAACCTCTTGCAGTGTTCCATCACCCTCATGGTGCAGATCTTGTTCCTCACATTCAATCTCAATCTGCTCTGCTCTAATTTGAAGCCATTGCCCTCATCTTTTCTCTGCAGCCTTTGCAAACAGCCTCTCTGCAGTCTTCTTGTAGCCCCCTTCAGGTCCTGGCAAATTGCTCTTAGGTCTCTCTGGAGCCTTCCCTTCTCCATGCTGAACACCCCCAACTCCCTCAATGTGTCCTTGTAAGAGACCTGCTCCAAACCTCCGAGCAGGTGGCCTCTGGACCTGCCCCATCAGGTCCATGTCCTTCCTATGTTGCAAACTCCAGAGCTCAACAGAGCCCTGCAGGTGAGGTCTCACCAGGGGAGAGCAGGGTGGCTCTCTCCATCTCTGGCCATGCTTCTTTTGATGCAGCCCAGGCTGCCATTTGCCTTCTGTGCTGCAAGTGCCCACTGCTGGCTGCTGTCCAGCTTCTCAACCACCAGCATCCCCCAGTCCTTTTCTGCAGGGCCATTCTTAATTTCATCACCGCCCCCTGGACAGGTTGGGGAATCCTAGAAGTCAATCCAAGGTGCAGGACCTTACATTTAGCTTTGTTGAACCTCACATTCTCCCTGTCCAGGCCCTCTGGATGGTCCCTTCAGTCCTACCACCCTCATCACTCAGCTTGATTCCACCAAAAAAAACCCAGGCTGCTACTCAAGCCATGCTCGCTCCACAACACTAACAAACTGTATTGCATGGGAGGTCGAGTAAGACAACAAACAACTCCTTTTGACAGGATAATTGCCAAGTAAGCTGTATGACATGCAGCTATGGCTGAACAGAGAAATTCCCATCCAAAACTTTGCATTTCAAGTTGAAACACCTAATATGGTCTTGCTAAGATCTTTATTCCTTAGTGGCAAAGAGCTCAAAGCATCTGGAGATCTCTGGGGCAAGTCACTAAAGCCAAAGGTACCACAGTACCCCTTTGAATGAAGCCAACACAAAATGCTGCAGATTAAGTGTGAAACAATGAGCCAAACAAAATTACAAAATGAATTTATTCCAAAAGCAGGAGGAGAACATGTACAAGTCAACAAGATGGTATCTGTGTGTCTCCACAAGAACTGGCTGCAGCATGAAACTGGGCTGAGGGGTGGTGGGGGTAGAATTAGCTGCTTCTGAGGCCACAAAAGCTTTACCTATGCAAAACGGAAGCCCTGGAAAGAACACTCGCTCAAAATTCAGTGACAAAACAAGCTCCTAGTACCTAGTTATGAGTATTCTATATGCAAGCTGTGTTGAGACTTTAAACCCTCTCAAAACAGAAGTGCAAAATGTCTATTGTCCCCCCTTCCCACCCCGTAATGGAAGCTTAGCACCTATCTACTGCCTGCTCTGATCTTAGCAATTTGTTCTTGAAAGCTCTTTGCCAAGGTTGGTGGTTTCAGTGATGGATTCCGGTTTAGCAGCTGGCGTGGAATCAGCAATACAAAGCCAGCTCATGTCCCCTGGAATGTCGAAAGTTTGCTGCTTGCTGATGCAGAGTCAAGGAAAAACAGGCTTCCAATTTAGCTCCCTCTCTAACCTGGACTTAGTTTTCATTCCCTGACCTGACCATAGTGAAACATCCAAGAGTCTTCCTGAAGACCCCTAAGGCAGATTCACAAACAATTACAAATGCAACTAGGTGGGGACACATCACTTGCACTCGCATCTCTCTAGATATCAAATGGCTGGACAGACAACGAGAAGAAATAATCTTCATTCTCCTAAAGCCTAAGCTATTTACATCAGACAACCCCTGGAACACTCATTAGAAGTCTTATCCTCTGTCCCAACTTCTTGTTTACTACTTTGAATGACCTGAGAAGTAAAAACTTTAGAATGGTGAGAATGTAAAAGCATTGTGCTCTTACATTGTATGGTCTGGGGTGTGGACCAGTAAATAAGAATACCAAGCTGGTATGGAAAACAAAAAATAGTAATAAACCAGCATAGAATCAGTAGCTTTTCCACCTGAATTTGAACTATGTAGCTGGAATCTGTCAATGCTAACTCAAAATATATATATTTTTTTTAATGTAGTGGTAAAAAAATACCCAAACAACTAACCAATCAGACAAAAGCAAACCAACCCCAAACCAACCAGGTGAAAACCCAACCCTCAAGTGCCAACTAATCCAGAAACCTGCAAAGCACAAACAAACAGAGTGAGGAATTGCTATGGTCCAACCTCTGAAGCTTAATCAGCCTTTACCCATTCCTGGAACAAATCTACTCATTTATTATTTCTTTTTTATTTTTCTTCTTTACTGGCATGAACTAGATGCACATATTCATATGAAACATTAAAAATCCATTTGCAGAACAGTGATGGGCAAAACCAACAGAACACCACATTCTCCACAACTCTAAGTTAAAGAATCACTTCATGCTACAAGCAAAGGAAAAAAAAACCCAACAAACCAAGAATCAATTTCCAACTGTGTTTCCAAGTTAACAAAAAACCAACAACAACAACAAAAAACATAGAACAGCTTTTATCTATTTTAATTTAATCTGAAAAAAAAAAGGTGAATCAAGACAAGTTTAACCATGGGACTCTTCTCCATGTCTTGAGGCATATGGTTACAAATGAGGATTGTTTCAGCTGCTCAAGCTCCTCTGCCATGTGTTGTCAGGCCTTTCCACAAACACATCAACTCAGCTCTCTAGTTTCAGTTACGCAGTAGCTGATTTGGAGGTTAAGAGACTAACTGCCAAGATGGAGCTTCTGAAGAGAACCATCTAAGCTCTTTTCCAAACTTCGAAGACACTCCAAAAACACCCCCCAACGCCCCTACCCACCCCCCCAAAAAAAAAAAAAAGAACCCTAAAAGGAAGAATGAAAAACTGTTGCCTGTAAGCATCCAAAAATACAGCTGCAGTAGTTTCACTATGGACAAGTCATAGTCTGTTAGAAAAGTAGATCATACATACAAAGGTAGAAAGAAACTGAAGTCAGTCTTAGTGGAAGGCAGTCCTCGAAGGAAAACAATTCTCCAAGCCAACCTGCTGAGAAGCACTTGTACTGGGGCCTTGCCTGGAGTTCTGCTCAGTAGATTCTTCCTCGGCTACGATTGCCACGTCCTCCCCAGCCTCTGCCTCGGCCACCCCGGAAACCACCTCTTTGTTCTGAAACACAAAGGCCAAATTCCTCAGAGGGCTTTTGTGTTGGGTGTAAAGATCATAGGAGCATAGAATTGCTGATCCCATGTCCCACAGTGCCATATCCACAGCTCGAACACCTCCAGGGATGGGGACTCCACCACCTCCCTGGGCAGCCTGTTCCAATCCCTGACCACTCCTGCAGCAAAGAAATTGTTCCCAATCTCCAATCTAAATTTCAACAGTTCTAAGATAATCCATGATCTTTCTGTGTTATTCCTGGAGAAACTGAATTAAAATACTCATGGCTTTTTAGAACCAAAACTCGGTAACTTCCACTGATCCTGTCAGTGCTTAGGATGTGGCCAGAAATTCACATTGTCTCTATAGGACAAATGAAGCTGATGAGAAAAGGAACTTAGGAGAACAAAAGCAGTGCTGAAAATGATGAAAAACCCAGTATGTTTTGTGTCTTCTGTCCTCTCTTGTTTCTTCTAATACCCTGCTGGATGGTGATATGCTGTGAATTATAAAATCATCAACAAAGCTGGAAAAGCTCTGAGATCATCCAGTCCAATCTTCTACCCAACACCACCATGGCCACTAAACCATGTCCCCAAGTGCCACGTCCACAGGTTTCCTGACCACCTCCAGGGATGGGGACTCCACCAGCTCCCTGGGCAACCTGTTCCAATCCCTGACCACTCCTGCAGCAAAGAAATTGTTCCCAATCTCCAATCTAACCCTCCCCTGGCACAATTTCAGGCCATCTCCTCTTGTTCCATCACCTGATACTAGGGAAAAGAGAAGAGACCAACCCCACCTTACTACAGCAATAACTTGACGGATGGCTTAAGATCCTCGTAAAAAGGGAGTCTTCATTCTCCTGGTAGCCACCCTTTATGTCCTGGTCTGTGGTGATAAGGTCTCCCCTAACCCTTCTCTTCCCCAGGCTGAACAAACCCAGCTCTCTCAGCCGTTACTCACAGCAGGGCTGCAAGTGCTCTGATCACCCTCACGGAAAACAAGTAAATTGGCTTATTTCTTTCTCCCTGCCTTGCTAAGGCCCAAGTGTCACTAAGCCAAGTGGTGGCAAGCTGCCTGACTCACCATAGGAGAAGCTCCCCAGGTTGCTGCTGTATTTTCCACTGGGAGGGTTATAGATTTGTCTGGCATCACGCTTGGGTCCTGCCGAAGCCTTCTTTGGGGGTGAACTTGAGGTGGTGTCTTCACTTGCTCTTTTTTGACTGAGAGAAGAAAACAAAATGGGACCATTACACTTCAGGGGTGCCAGGTACAGGCAGAGCAGGTCAGTCTCAAAGCTTAACCATGGGAAGCTAATGAAGACACCCTGCCAAATACCTCCAAAGAGGAATTAGGATAGACTCTGATTGATTTGGCCAATCCTATTTACAAAGCAAAACTGAGATGATCACTCCCTGGCCTTAATCCCTTCCAGAGTGGCTGTTATTTTCAGCTGTGACATCTTTAGTCTCTAAAGAGCAAAAACTAACCTCACTGTTTTCTCTTCTGGTTAGCAGCTCTTACCTTGCATCTGCTTTCTGTACTGGTTTCCAGGACAGCGTAACTGTACTTTTATAAGAAGGAGGAATGTGGAAAAGATCCTATGGAGGCAAAATGGGGCAGTTAACAGTTAAATTCACACTGAACTTTTTAGATACCTACTGAGATTCCAGGATCACTGTTACTTTCCAGACATTTTCAATCCTTCTCTAAAGTCCCACGGCACAGGCAGCAGCAGCCTTAAGCCCAGAAGCTTCACTATGAAAGTCACCTGGGATTTGCAGTAACAGAAAATCATACAAGCACAGAATGGTCTGGATTGGAAAGGACCTCCAAAACTCAATCTGGTCCAACCCCCCTGCCAGAGCAGGAGCACCTAGAGCAGGTCACACAGGAACGCATCCCAAATGAGTTCTGAATGTCTCCAAAGGAGACGCCACAACACCCTGGGCAGCCTGCTCCAGGACTCCTACCCCACCACAGTGAAAGAATTTTTCCCTTCTGTTCCCATGGCACCTCCTCTGCTCCAGCCTGCACCCATTGCCCCTTGTGCTGTCACTGGCTATCCCTGAGCAGAGCCTGGCTGAGTCCTTCTGACACTTGTCCTTCACAAATTCATAAGTGAACTACAATGGTTCTTACAAGCGCATCCACAGCCTCCCTGGGCAACCTGTGCCAGTGTCTCACCACTCACTGTCAAGAATTTCTTCAGAATTTCAAGAATTAATCTTCAGTCTCAATCTCTCCTCTTCCAGCTCAAACCCACTGCCTCTCATCCTATCACTACAACCCCTTGCAAAAATTCCTTTCCTGTCTTTCTTGTCACTACTTTGAGGTACAGGGAAGTCTGCTCTTAATTTCTACAGGCTGAACAGCCTAACTTCTCAGCCTGTCCCCATAGGGGAGGTTCTCTAGCCCTCTAATCACCTTCATGGTCTCCCCTGGACCCACATTGGCAGCTCCATGTCCCTCTTGTGTCAGGGGCACCAGAACTGGATGCAGTGCTGCAAGGTGAGGTCTCAGCAGAGCAGAGCAGAGGGGCAGAATCACCTCCCCCACCATGCTGATCACACTGCTCTTGATGAGGCCTTAATATGAGGATTTACCTTGATCAAAACATTAATGTTATTCGTTATTTTCAAGGCAACCACTTTAATCTTGTTCTGCAACAAAAAAAAAAAAGGACACATCCTAAGTAGCTTGAAAAGATGCAACTGCATTTGATGAAGTCATGACATACAGCTGCTCCTCCTAGTAAACTGCTAGTGACAGGTGTGTACACTTCTGAGCTTTCATTAAAACTATTTTTAGGCTCCTTGCAGTTTCACACTAAGAAGCTGCTTTTAATGTTCCAGGGTACATGCTACTAAACCTTTTTTCACCTCTGGATATGAAGTTTTCCCATTCAAAACAAAATGTAGAGTTCAGCTCAACAGACTAAGAGAGCAGCTAAAAGTAGGAACTAAAAGATCAGTTGAGATGCAGCTGCAATAAATGTTGGCAGTGTTATTCCCTCCCTATTTGCATGCTCCTAACAGGCTGCAGCCCATCGATATGTTACCTCAGCAGGCTCAGGCAGAAGAAACACAACTACTAAGCAGTATTTACCTCCTCTGTTTTCAAGGCTTCTCCTGTTTTCCCCTGAAGTGCCAGACGAAGCTGCCGAATGTATACCTGCAGCCCTCGAGCAAAGTACTGTAGCCTGAAAGAATTTGAAAGCACCGTTAATGTTACACATTCCTGCAAAAGCATAAGGAAAGAGAAGCTGGAACCTCATTTTTCCTTCCCGTCTAGGAAAAACACTCAAAATAAGTCTTACATCTATCTGATTTGTGCTTCTTGAGCACAATCACGGAATCCCAGCATGGTGGTGGTTGAAGGGACCTCAGGGGATCATCCACTCCAATTCCCTGCTAAAGCGGAGCACCCACAGCAGCCTGCCCAGGATCACAATGGCCAGAGGTGTTTGGAATCTCTCCAGAGAGGGCTCCAGCACCCTCGCAACAAAAAAGTTTCTCCTCTTGTTCAAGTGGAACCTCCTGGGTTCCAGTTTGTGCCCACTGCCCTGTCCTGTCACTGGGCACCAGTGACAAGAGCCTGGTCCCATCCTCTTGCCCCTCACCCCTGAGCTCTTGCTGAGCATTGGTCAGGTCCCCTCTCAAGCTGCTCTTCTCCAGGCTCAACAGCCCCAGGGCTCTCAGTCTTTCCTCCTCACAGAGATGCTCCCAGAGCCCTCAGCACTTCTGTAAGCTCCACTGGACTCTCCAGTAGTTTCCTGTCTCTTGAACTGGGGAGCCCAGAACTGGCAAATAATGATGCTCACTTTCTAACGCTTACCTGATTTTGAAGTCTTTCAACTTCTCTGCATTCAGCTTGGCCGTGAGGAAGTCAGGAAGTTTCCTCCCCAGCTGATGGAAGCTGTACAACAAACACTCCACATAACTGAACTGCAGCTTGGGTTCTTCACTGCCGGCGTTCTCCCCATTCTCAGCTTCCTCTGGAGGCAGGGGCATGTACTCCTGAACACAGCAACACACAAGGAAAGGAAGGGCAACCAAAAGCACTCAGGCCAAATGACTGCTCACCTGCAAGGCTTCAACGGGAGGATTTATTTACCCTGCCAGTTTGACTTGACACCTCTGACTCTGGCTCGATATCTAGATGGAGAGGGGTGACAAGTGGTGTCCTCAAGAGTCTGTACTCGGACCAGTGCTGTTCAGTATCTTCATCAGTTATATCAAAAGCCAGACTGAGGCACCCTCAGCAGGTCTGCAGATGGTACCAAGCTGAGTGGTGCTGTTGATGAGTCTGAAGGATGTGATGGCATCCAGACGGACCTAAGCAGGCTGGAGGGGTGGGCTAAGGAGAACCTCATGAGGTTCAATAAGGCAAAGTGCAAGGTCCTGCACCTAGGTCACGGCAATTCCAGATATCAATCCAGGCTGGGAGATGATGATATTGAGAGCAGTGCTGCAGAGAAGGACTTGGGGTGCTGGTGGGCGAGAAGCTGGAGATGAGCCAGCAATGGGCACATGCAACACAGAAGGCCAATGGCAGCCTGGGCTGCACCAAAATAAGTGTGACTGGCAGATCCAGAGAGATGATTGCCATTCTGCTTTGCTTTGGTGAGATCTCACCTGGAGTGCTGTGTCCAGCTCTGGAGTTGGGGGTGTTCAGAGAAAAGAAGGCTCCAGAGAGACCTAATAGCAGCCTGTCAGTACCTGAAGGGTCTACAAGGCTGCTACAGAGAAACTGTTTGCAAAGGCTGCAGAGACAGGACAAGGGCAGTGGCTTCAAACTAGAGTAGAGCAGATTGAGATTGGATGTGAGGAACAAGTTCTGCACCAGAAGCGTGCTGGAACACTGCAACAGGTTGCCCAGGGAGGTGGTTGAGAACATACATCCCTGGACATATTCAAGGCGAGGCTTGACAGGGCTCTGGGCAACCTTCTCTAGTGGAGAATGTCCTTGCTGACTGCAGTGGGGTTGGACTGGATTGAGTTTTGGAGGTCCTTTCCAACCCAGACCATTCTGTAGTTCTATGACTTGAAGGAAACAAGTAGCACTACTACCCCAGAAGGAAAGTTGTACTGCTCCAGTGCTACAGCTGCCAGTGCAGAAACAGCCTTTGATGAGATCAGTATCAACCTCTCAGGTAAACTTTGGAGTTCACTGGATTAAAAACCTTCTGCAGCTAACAGAGCCCTAGATCTACAAAGACTATGAAATGCAAGATTACCACAGAATCACTGAATTGTTCAGTCTGGAAAAGACTGAACAATCACTGAATTGTTAAGTCTGGAAAAGATCATAGAGTCCAACCACTAACCCAATACGATAATATCCAGTGCTAAACCATGCCCCTCAGCACCACATCTACATGGTGTGACTCTACCAGTCCTCTGGGCCAGGGTTCCAGGGCTTGGCAACCCTTTTGGGAAAGAAATTGTTCCCAATGCTAAACCTAAATCTTCCCTGATGCAACTTAAAGTTGTTTCCTTTTGTATTATCACTTGCAACATGGAGAAGAGATCAACCCTCGCCTCACTCCAGTCTCCTTTCAGAGTGTTGCAGAGAGCAATGAGGACTCTCCTCAGACTCCTGTTCTCCAGGCTAAACTGCCCCAGGTCCCTCAGCTGCTCCTCAAAATACTTGTGCTTCAGACCCTTCCCCAGCTTTGTTGCCCTTCTCTGGACACCCTTCAGCACCACACTGTCCTTCCTAGAGGGGCCCAACACTGAATTCAGTATGTGAGACATGGCCTCACCACTGCCCAGAACAGGAGGATGATCTCTGCCCTAGTGCTGCTGGCCACACTCACAAAGGCCAGGATGTTGGCTCATGTTCAGCTGGCTGGTGACCAACAGCCTCAGTTCCTTTTCTTCAGGGCAGTTTCCAGCCACTCAGCCCTAAGCCTGGAGTATTCAGGGGGTTGTTGTGACTCAAGCACAGGACCCAGCACTTGGCCTTGCTGAAGTTGATCCCATCCACCCAGGTTGTCTAGATGCCCCTGCAGAGCCTCCCTACCATCTGTCAAACCAACACTCCCACCCAGCTTGGTGTCACCTGCAAACTTCCCCAGGATAGCTTGATCCAGATAAAAGAACTGGCACTGCACCCAGTGCTCTTTCACCTTGTATCATGGACAAAGCCACCTTTGAAACAACCACTTTAGAAAAAGGATAACTGGGTTCAAGGAACTTGTTCTGAGAACAAGTACAAAGTGCTTTAAAGGACTGAAAATTAGTCTTACCAGCAATTTATCAAACAGCTTCTTCAAATTTGATTCAAGCTTCTCCATATCACCACAAAAGGAACTCATCTCAGCCAGAAGCTTCAGAACCTACACCAAGGGAAAGCAGATTTTGTGTAAGTTAGCTGAGAAGTACAAAGGTTTAGCTATCAGCCTAAAGGTGACCACCACACCATCACCTTCCACACTAGAGGTCACCTATCACAGCTGCACCCCTCCCAAACACCAGGAAAGAACACCAGCAGGAACAGGCCTAGCCCGTTTTCCATGTCCTCAAACAGAAAGAGATTTGTGTCTAATCACAAGAAGTCAACTCAACTTTATCTTCCACCACTGCTCTAAGTAACCTCTCACTGAAGCTGCAGTGCTGATGAAGGCAGTCAGGATGACAGGCATGAAAATACTCCCTTAGGAGGCTAAAATTAACACAAGCCAGGCAACAGTAACTTCAGTAACTGCTCTGTGCTTCAAGAAAACTAACAGCACTCTAAAAGTGACTACAGAGATCCACTGCTCCCAGCCCTGCCTCAAAAGCTTTGCACAAGTGACAAATGCTTCACAGGACAATTCTCTCACGTCTCTTATTACAGCAAGCATTTCACTCCAGTCTAGCTTGTTTTCCTCCAAGCCAAGAACTGAAAACCACTTGAGACTCAGAGAAGGTAGGAGTTGGAAGTGCCTTCTGGAGACCATCCAATCCAACCCCCCGGATAAAGCAAGGGCACCCAAACCAGCTTGCCCAGGATCACAATGGCTGGGGGTGGTTAGAACCTCTCCAGAGATGAAGGCTCTACAACCTCTCTGGGCAGCATGTTCCAAGGCTCCAGCACCCTCACAACAAAATTTTGACTCCTGTTCAGGTGGAACCTCCTGGATTCCAGTTTGTGCCCACTGCCGCTTGTCCTGTCACTGGGGACCGCTGACAAGAGTCTGGCCTCAGCCTCTTGGCACCCCACCCTTTAGCTCTTGCATTACTCAGATCCCCTCTGGAACTGCTCTTCTGCAGGCTCAACATCCCCAGGGCTCTCAGCCTTTCCTCAACAGAGCTGCTCCAGGCCCCTCAGCACCTTTGTAGCCTCTGCTGGTCTCTCTCCAATAGTTTCCTGTCTCTCTTGAACTGCGGAGCCCAGAACTGGCCCCAGTCCTCCAGATGTAGCCTGGAGGCAGAGCAGAGGTGGAGAAAAGACTCCCTTGACCTGCTGATCACTCTTCCTTCATGCACCCAGGAGACAATTGGGATTCTTGGCCATGGGGGCACACTGCAGGCTCTTGTCCCCCAGCACTCCCAGCTCCTTCTTCACAGAGCTATTTCCAGCACGTTGCTCCCTCACCCATACTGATCCAGGGGGTGACTCCTCGCCAGGTGCAGGACCCTATACTTGCTCTTGAACTCCAAAGGCTTCCCTCCACCCAACCCTTCAGCTTGTGAATGTCTGGCTGAATGGCAGCACAGCGTGACCAGCTGTCAGCCACTCCTCCCAGTTTGGTACCACCAGCCAACATGCTGAGGATCCACTGCATCCCTTCATCTAGACTGCTGATGAAGAAAGGTGTTTGCAGTTTTCAGAACAGCTGTCTTCATACAAAATGGTTCTTTTTCATGCTCTGAAAGACATTTTAGCTTTAGCTTACCTCTAACTGGATATCAAGTCCCTCCACTGGGGTAGTCAGAGAACTGAGGTTTGGCAGCACGTGCTCACAGAAATAAGTAACAAATTTTGTGGAATGAACATTTTTCTGAAAAAAAAAAATTAAAATCTCACATTATTCAGCTGACTGAGGAAGTTAACCATCTCCTCCCTAATCACTCCACCACCCTTACAAATACCTACAACACAGTAATATCTTGAAGTGTAAATCTTAAGAAGGGCTTTTCCCAACATCTTTAATCCACGAGGAGCTAAAGGTGGAGAATTACTGATATCACAGAATGTTAGGGGTGGGAAGAGACCTCTAGAGATTGAGCCCAACTCCCTTGCCAAAGCAGGGTCACCTAGGGCAGGACACACAAGAACACAGCCAGACAAGTTGGAATCTCTCCACAGAAGGAGATTCCACAACCTCTCTGGGCAGCCTGCTGCAGTGCTCCAGCACCCACACAGTGAAGAAGCTTCTTCTCCTGTTGAGGTGGAACTTTCTGTATTCCAGTTTACATATATTTGCCCTATCAGTGATCACCACTGAAAAGAGCCTGGCACCTTCATCCTGACACCCACCCTTCATATATTCGTAGACATTAATAAGGTCACCCCTCAGCTTTTTCCTCTCAAGACTAAACAGCCCAAATCCTCTCAGTCTTTCTTCACAGAAGAGATGATCAAGTCCCTCAGCCACCCTCACAGATCTCCACTTGACTCTCTCCAGCAGATCCCTGTCCTGAATGTGCTGTCATACATCAACCAAGGAGAAGCTACAACCACTACCTCCCCACACCACTCCTCGTGGAAGCCACTTGGTACCTACCGAGAAGAGAGGCACTGCCTGCCGAGTGCACTGCAGAAGCCTGTCCACACAGTCTGGATCAGATGGGTTGAAGGTTTGTTCCAGGTCTGCTTGTTCAGCTACTAGCTCCACCAGCTGTTGCCTCCCACTTACTGTCTGTAAGCTTTTTAATCCAGACAGTATTTTCATTAACAGAACAAATTCCTCACCTGTCACATCTTCCAGCACCTGCAGAAAACACCAGAAAACACATTTCTATCTACGGTTGCAACCTGCATATCTCCTTGATTTGAAAAGGCAAACTGTGCAAATATTCAGCATGTGAATGGACCTTCTACTTATTTAAAAGCACAAGTTTTAGGGAATAAAAAGAAACACAGAATGGTCTGGGTTGGAAGGGATCATCTAGTTCCAAGCCCCTGCCACAGATGGGGATGCCTCCTCCTAGACCAGCTTGCTCAAGGCCCCATCCAATCTGGCTTTCGGCGCTGCTAGGCTTAAAGCCTCCAGAACTTTAGGAAACCTGTTGCAGTGCCTCACCATCCTCATAGTGAAGACTTTCATCCTAATGTCTCATCTAAATTCAGCTTCTTACAGTTTGAAGCCATCATTCCTTGTCCTGTCACTCCATGCATTTGTAAACAGTCTCTCTCCAGATCTCTTGTAGCCCTCTTTAAGCACTGAAAGGTCCCCAGAAGGTCTCCCTGGAGCCTTCTCTTTTCCAACCTAAGCAACCCCAACTCTATCAACCAGCCCTCCCATCACTGCTATGGCCCACTCTGGTACTACTCCAACAGGTCCCTGTGTCTGCTGTGCTAAGGACTCCAAAGCTGTCCTCAGCGCTGCAGGTGGGGTCTCAGATTCAACAGAATCCCCTCCCCTCCACCTGTTAACCAAGATGCTGGAGATCAGCCCAGGACATGGTTGGCTTCTGAGCTGTGAATAGGCATTGCTGGATCGCGTCGAGCTTCTCACTATCCAGCACCTCCAAGTCCTTCTCCTCAGCACTGTTCTTTATTCATTCCCCACCCAGCCTGGATTTCTGCTTAGGATTGCCCCAATGCAGGTGCAAGATCTTGCACTTGGCTTTGCTAAGCCTGAAGTCTGTCGTGAAAGCAGAGACTCACCTTCTTTGATTCAGTCAGTATGAACTCTTCTACCTCTTTTGTCATCACCTCCTCGGGCAGGGTTTTCAGCTTTGTGGAGAGGAACTTGATGGCTCGCTCCCTCACGATGTCCTCCCCCTGAAGAATCTGACTGAATAAGCCTCCCAAGGTCCCTGAACACAGAACAAATCAGGGAACTCACGTTAGTTTAGAAGTTAAGAGCTGAATTTTCTATGCAGAACAAACCAATTTCCTCCTCTTTGACTCCATGACACATTTGAAAGTCACTGCTACACTAACTTGTAAGAAAAAACAATTTTCAGCTAGCTTGACATAAGAATCCCCACTTTTACTGGTCTGGGTAATTCAGACCCACCTCTAGCTTTTGCTGTCTGCAAGAAGACACAAAATTGAGTCATGTTCTCATCCTGCTAGAACGTGGGAAATTATTAATAACAGACATTTAGAGTAAAATGTGTCCTGTACCTTTAGCATCCATCTTAAATATACTGAGCAAAGCATTGTTCACCAAGTTGAATTCTGCAGAATCATCTGGAGACAAAAAAATATCCTGACATTAATATCCTTGAAAGCTGGAAGCCAGACTAAAGGCATTTTACACTTCAGCATACTTGCTAAAACTTGACAGGACTGAAAACATGAAGTTATTAATTAACATAATAACAGAGTCGGCTTTCTTTAATATCTTTATTAGGAATCTGGATGAGGGGATTGAGTGCACCCTCAGTAAGTGTGCAGATGACACAAAGTTGGGATGGAGAGTTGATCTGCTTGAGGGTAGGAAGGCTCTACAAAGGTCCCTGGACAGACTGCATCAATGGGCTGACAGCAACTGTATGAGGTTTAACAGGACCAAGTTCAGGGTCCTGCACTTGGGCCACAACAGCCCCATGAGTGCTCCAGGCTTAGGGTAGTGGCTAGAAAGCTGCCCCACAGAGAAAGACCTGGGGGTGCTGAGTGACATCTGGATAAACGCGAGGCAGAAGTGTGGCCAGTGGCCAAGAAGGTCACCAGCATCCTAGTCTGGATCAGCAACAGTGTGGCTGGCCAGGGAAGTGATTGTGGGGCTGCACCTTGAGTACTGGGTTCAGTTTTGGGCCACTCATTGCAAGGACATTGAAGGGCTGGAATGTGAACAAGGCTGGGGAAGGGTCTGGAGAACTGTGCTGCGGAGGAGCAGCTGAGAGAACTCAGGATGTTTAGTCTGGAGAAAAGGAGGCTAAGAGACCTCATTGCTGTCTACAGGTCCCTGAAAGGAGGCTGCAGTGAGGTGGGGGTTGGGCTCTGCTCCCTTGTATCAGGTGATAGCAGGAGAGGAAATGGCCTGAAATGGTGGCAGGGGAGGGTTAGGTTGCAGATGAGGACAAATTTCTTTGATGTAGGAGTGGTCAGGGATTGGAATAGGCTGCCCAGGGAGGTAGTACAGTCCCCATCCCTGAAGGTGTTGAAGAAACCTGTGGCTATGGCACTTGGGGACATGGTTTGATGGCCACAGTGGTGTTTGATCTTATAAATCTCTTCCAAGGGATGAAATTCTATTATTCTAACAGAAGATGTTTTATGGAACAGAACTCTGTATACTTTTTGGTGCACCAGAAGGAGATGAGCCAGGAAAGTGAACATCTCCTACCTGATTGCAGAAGTTGGGTCAAGATGTCTGCTACCCGAGGCAGATTATCTCCAGTGGCAAACTGTGGCAATTCCTTGATTGCTTGTCGCCGGATCTACAAGGAAATGAAAAAAAAAATAATTGAAAGGAATTACAAAAAAAACTAATCAGGTAAGGCTGGCAGAAAAATCAGCTCACTGGGAGAAAATAAGAACAAATTATTTTAGTGTATCATACTCAGAAGTGATGCTCAACATTCTGACTTCAGTGAAGTCCAAGCTTCCTATTTGTTATGAAATTATTGCAAGGTATTCATGAGGAAAGTTATTTTTTCTTAGATCTAAGCAGCACTGGAGAAACCTCCAATTCAAACAGCACCTCTGTCCATCAAGTCATTCATTTGATACATGAAGGGCTGGAAATCTCCGTGGTGATGGACTTTTACAGTTGTACACATGGCAGAGAGCTTCTCAGGCATGCACAAAAATCTCTTGCCTCCTGGTAGGACTTAGACTCAATAGCCACAAGTAGCTTTTGGAAATGTAAAAAAAGTAAAAATCTAATAGATATTCAAACAAGTTGGATCTAAATTTCTTTGTACAGAGTTGATCTTTTGGTCTGTGATGAGAGTAAGAAAGAAGATTCATCAGTTTTCATTTGCCCACCTACAGAAGAATACAATTAAGTATTCAGTCTTCAAAAGACCAACTACCCCCCTCAAAAAAGAACATAAACTCAACACATCAATTTGATACAAGACTCTTATCCTTACTGAAACATCCTCATCCTCACAGAGGTCCAACTGGGCATTGATAGCTGAGTCAGCTAGCTCAGGAAAATGCTTGAAGAACTTTGGAATGAACTGAGCTGCAAGTCTCTTCTCCTTGGCACCTCCCTTCACACCATCCAGGATGGCCTGGTAAGCATCCTTGTGCTGGAAGAGGAAGAACAGAGCACATAAACAGAGAAGTCTGTGGGTATGCTCAAGAGAAGGAAAGGATTTCTCTCCTAGTTCAGTAAACTACATTATACAGGCTTCATAAAAATGACTGCATTTCTTAGATCAATATATGCATGTCAATCTTGCCTGTTGCCTGGGTTTTAGTGTTGTTTCTGGTTCTTCTGTCCAAGTGCTTATTTTTCAAACTGCCAACCCCAAGGCTAACAGCTCCTGTGATTAATCAGCAATTACATTATCACCTTCGCTGAACTTGGGCTTCACTTCTCCCCTTTTTTGCAATGAGTTCCTGCCTTTTGTTTGCTCCTTTCTTGTCTCTCAGGCAGAGAGTACCCAGATTATGAATGATTTTTCATGTATGTTGTTCTGTACCTTCAGCAGTGATATAGACAGGGTGACTGAGGGCATTCTCACCAAGTCTGTAGATAGTACCAAGGTGGGGATTGGAGCTGACAAGGCTGAGGCACAGGATACCCTCCAGAGGGACCTGCATAGGCTAAAGAAGTGTGCTCTTAAGAGGTTCAATAAGGCAAAGTGTCCTGGACCTGGGTAAGGCAATCCTCATTATCAGTACAGGCTGGGGGAGGATGAGATTGAGAGCAGCCCTGCAGGACAGGACTTGGGGGTGCTGGTGGTTGAGAAGCTGGACAGGAGCAAGCAATTGGCACTTGCAGCACAGAAGGCAAATGGCAGCCTGGGCTGCATCAAAAGACATGTGGCCAGAGATGGAGAGAGCTGATTCTGCCACTCTGCTGAGACCTCACCTGAAGTGCTGTGCTCAGCTCTGGGGCCCAAACTCACAAATTTCATGGACCTGATGGAGCAGGTGCAGAGGAGGGGCACAAAGATGACCAAAGGGCTGGAGCACCTCTGCTACAAGGACAGGCTGAGGGAGCTGGGGCTGTTCAACCTGGAGAAGAGAAGGCTCCGTGGAAACCTTATAGCAGTATTTCAGTATCTAAAGGGAACCTACAGGAAGGCTGGGGAAGGACTGTTTAGAAGGGCTTGCATTGGTTGGAAAAGGGGCTTAAAACTGGAGCAGGGTAGATTTAGGTTGGATATTATAAAGAAATTTTTCACAGTAACAGTAGTGAAATACACTGGAACAGGTTGCCCAGGGAGGTGGTGGAGGCCCCATCTCAGGATACATTCAAGGTGAAATCTAATGGGGTTCTAGAGATGTCCCTGTTCTCTGCAGAGGGGCTGGACAAGATGACTTCTGAAGTCCCCTTCTAACTCAATGCATTCTGTGTTTCTATTTCACAGAGCCACAGATACCATCACACCCTACTCCACATGAAGCTTACTCACAGCAAACGTGCATCACAGAATCATAGAATGGTTTGGGTTGGAAGGGACCTTTAAAGACCATCTAGGCCAACCCCGCTGCAGCCAGGCAGCACACCTGCAACTACAGCAGGTTGCTCAGAGCCACAAACAATCTGACCTGGAATGGTTCTAGGCAAGGGGCTTCTATCATCTCTCTGGACAGCCTCTCACCACCCTCAGTGCAAAACATTTCTTCCTTCTCTATAGTCTGAATATCCCTCCTTTATCTCAAGCCATCACCCCTTGGCCTGGCCCCATCTTTGTGATCAGTAATTTCAAGCACTGAAAGGCCACCAGGTCTCCCTGGAGCCTTCTCTTCTCCAGGCTGAAACATAATTAAGTTACTAATTTACAAAGCATCTTACTACATTACTTCGCTCTAAAGCAAGCTGTATCCCAACATGCTCCTCATGGAATCCCTACACTTTGTTGATAGCTCTCCATGTTGCCAGACTGGATTGTGACAGTGATTGGGAAGAGAAACAACCAAAGCAAAACAGGGCTGCTTTTTGGCTGACCCACATCCCCATTCTGTTGGCTCTGTAGCTCTGCCAACAGGCTGTCCTCCCCAGCACAACTCCACAATGAAATTTTCATCACTACAGCCAGGTGGGCTCAAGGCTGCTCAGTAAGAACAACAGCTTCTTTACTTTATGCTTGCCTCTCAGTATTCTGTTTCAAGTTCCCACCTTCATCCTTGGTCTGGAGAAAGGGATGGATTGCATCACCCTTGGGATGTTTCCACATGACAGACACTAAACTGGGAGGGAGTGTTGACCTGCTGGATGGTAGGAAGGCTCTACAGAGGGACCTAGACAGCCTTAGGCCAGAGGGATGAGCTTCAGCAAGGCCAAGTGCTGGGTCCTGCACTGGAATCACAACGACCCCATGAACGCTCCAGGCAGTGGGCAGAGTGGCTGAAAATAATCCAGCAGAAAATGACCCGGGGGGTGTTAGTCAGCAGCCAGCTGAAGATGAGCCAGTGTGTGCCCAGGTGGTCAAAAAGGTCAACATCGTCCTGGCCTGGATCAGCAATAGCATGGCCAGCAGGAGCAGGGCAAGGATTGTGCCCCTGTGCTGATCACTGCTGAGGCCACACCTCAAATACTGAGTTCAGATTTGGGCCCTTCACTCCAAGGACATTGAGTTACTGGACCAGATCCAGAGAAGGGTAACAAAGCTGGTGAAAGGTCTTCACCCTGAGGGAACTCAAGTCTGGAGAAAAGGAGGCTGAGACCTCCTCACTCTCTACAACTCCCTGAAAGAAGGTTAAGTGAGGTGGGTGTTAGTCTTTCTCCCTAGTTATAAGTGATAAAAGGAAATGGCCTTAGGTTGCTCAATGGGAGGTTTAAGCTGGACATTAAAAAAAAAACTTCCCCGAAAGGGTGCTCAAGCACTGGCATAGGTTGCCCAAGTGATGTGCCTGAAACCCCATCCCTGGAGGTGTTTCAAAGAGGCAGAGATGTGGTGCTGAGGGACATGGTTTAGCACCAGTCTTGGTAGAGTTACAGAATAGTTTGACTTCATTTTATTTTCCAACCAAAACAATTCTGTGGTCCCAATCATAAGGTTGATTCATCATAGGTGAGCCTCTTCCTCACTTTACAAGGTCAGTATTTTTCAGGGTTTTAAATTATTTAATGTCATACTTCTGCTGCTTCTCCTCATGTTCAGTGTTTCTGCACTGAGAGAGAGTGACTTTTTATATTGAGAGCCCACATTGGTAATAGTGTTAAGAGACAATAAGCAAGATAAAATGGATGAATAAGGATTACTCACTCACTATGAAATTTGACAGGTTCAAAGGAGATAACTTGCTCCCACAAAGTTTAATGACAATGGGAACACTTTGTATGCCAGAACTATAACCAGTTTTAAAAAGCATCATGAAAGCTTACTCAAGAGCAATCTATGCAAGATCCACTAACTACAACAATGCTACCTATGGCTATGGAAGCTGGAGCTAGGCAAAGCTGGGAGAATGCATCAGGGATCATCACTCTAGGCTTACCTTTCGAGGCTCTCACACATCTGCTACTACTCCCTGCCACAATCTCACTTGCACTGGAGTTTTTTCTATCCCAGATGGCCATTCCCACTTTATAAAAACCTACCCATAGCAGTCAAAATGATGATGGACTAAGTTATGTCCATCACCATTCTGATGGATTTAACCTCCTCAGAGATCCCAACATTTAACTGCCTTCTTTTACTTAACTCTGGGATGATATTTGTATTGGACTATGTATTTCACCATAATATAATTACACCAGCACAGGGAAGAGTCTTCAAGGAAAACCAAACCCCTTTTCTTTTAACAAAAGAGAACAAAACAAACCAAAATCCCCAAATAATCACCATATTATTTGTTATCTTAAAGAACTTTCCAAATTACCTTGCGTAGTAGTATCTACTTTAAAATACCCCGCTAGGTGCCTGCAGAGGTACTTCCTACTTAGGTACATTATGATCTGCTGCTTTTCCAGCCTAATTCAGTTAAAAAATGAGTTTCCACCAACCATAATGTTGTCTGTTGATGATACAAGAAGTCATCATCCATTTTTTAATAATTTACTAACAGTATAATCCAAGAAGAGATCTTGCCAGAATTCTACAGGTAAACATCTCCTTTGGCAGTGAAGCACGACCTCCCATTCTTGCTTTACGGCAGTTATCATCAAGTCATAATACCCTTCTTTCTCTAAGGAGCCTTTTCGCTTGCCAGAAGCTCTCCCGAACTACGCTGGGTCAGATCTGCACTGCTGGCGTCTTCCTCAAGGCCTCAATCCGCCAGGATGAACTCCCCGTCCTCATGCGAAAAAAAACAGCCAAGCAGTTTGACTCCATCTAATAACTAGTTAATATCTGCGAAGCCACATTTAAAACAAGCGCTGTCGACAGGAGGAGGAAGAGGATGTAAAAGCGACGGGACCTGCTATACCGTCATTGCAGAACCGCAGGCGCCAAGCACATCTCTACTGACCCCGTTCCCCGTGTCTTGAGGAAATCTATACCAAGAAAAATTCCGCGGTTGTCCTCCGTGGCCAAGAGACCCTCCAGTGCCACCCCACCCCGTTCGCACACTGCCAGTGCCGCTTCAGCCCGGAACTCCCCGCGGCAGCGGCGCCGCCGCGCTACTCCAGCCCGGGGCCTAGCGAGGCCTTCTAGGCCGCAGTCACGCCGTACCTGGCCTGCCGTCTCGGTGGCGTCCGCCAAGATCCCGTAGTTGCGGTAGAGCTCCTCTACGGTGGGCATGGTGCGGCGGGGAAGGGGCAGAAGCCGCTGACAACCGAGACCGCTGCTGACGACGCCGCTCAGGCCGCCGCTACCTCTCAGACCGCCGCCGTCAGCACCAACGAGGCGGTAGTTCCAGAGCAGACGTTGTGAGAGTGTCTTGCGCAGCGCCCCCAAGCCGCTGGCGGTGGAGGTGCCGGGCGGAGCTAAAGGGCGGGGGCAGCGCGGGTGCAGCACCCGTACCACACTCATCTCCCATCACAGGGTTCTTGGATACCAAAGGAGTTTAGCGGATGTTGAACGGCTGCCCAATAGAAACAGCAGTGCCCCAGCTCCTACCTGCACTTGCATGATTGCAGTGCAAACCATAACACAGTGGGACAATAGCCATGGGTGGGAAAAATCATGGAATCATCACATCATTTTGGTTGGAAAACACCTTCAAGATAATTAAACCCAAGCGCTAACCCAGCACTGCCAAGTTCACCACTAAACCATGCCCCTCAGCACCACACCTACACTGCTTTTCAATCCCTGAAAGGATGGGGACTCCACCACTGCCCTAGGCAGCCTGGTCCAGAACTTGACAATTCATTTGAGGAAAAAATTGTTCATGTCCAACCTAAACCTGCCCTGGAACAATTTCAGGTCAGTGCCTCTGTCCTGTGCCTTGTTCCCTGGGAGAAAAGACCAACACCCACCCATCTCCATCCTCCTTTCAGGTAAAGAGCGATGAGGTCTCCAATCTGCCTCCTCTTCAGGCTGAACAACCCCAACTCCCTCAGCCTCTCCTCCTAAGACCTGTTCTCCAAACCCTCACCAGATTTGACACTCTTCTTTGGACCTCTTTATAATCATCTTTATCAGATTTGACACTGTGCTGGTTTGAGGCTAATTGGAATATTTTAATAGACAAAATTACACTATAGGCTGTGAAAGGAAAACATCATGATGTCTACTTCACTCATACGCTTGCTAAGAAATAGTTTGGGAATACTAACCAAAACAATAGATAAGTGAGTCTCTCTTTGGCTCTCTGGTTCTTGCTGGAACAGGAGCTGCTGGTGGGATCTAGCAGCTTCTGGGCTCTGACTCCTCTGCTGATTAATCCTCACTAACCACTTTTCTTCTAACCCTCCTGGCCGATCCTCCTAATTTACCTTGCACGTAAGGCAAACCTTGGGGTAAGGT
>VWZE01019641.1:0-11938 GCA_013396675.1 Eubucco bourcierii
AAAGTGTTGGGGGGCGGGTAACTCCCAAACCTTCACAACCCAGTTCTATTTAACATCTTTTTTGATGACTTGGATGAGGGGATCAAGTCTACTATTAGTAAATTCATGGATGACACCAAGCTAGAGGTCAGTGTTGATCTACTGGAAGGCAGGAAGACACTTCAGAGAGAACTGGAGAGGTTTGGTCAATAGGCTGAAACCAACATGTATGAGGTTTAATGAGGTAAAGTTCAGGGTCCTACACTTTGTCCACAATAACCCCATGCAGTGCTACAGACTGGGGTAAGAGCAACTGGAGATCAGCCTGTGAGAGGAACCTGGTAGTGCTTGTTGGTAAGTGGATGACTATGAGCCTGCAGTGTGCCCAGGCTGCACGTAAGGCAAATGGCGCCTTGGCCGTATCAGAAATACTGTGACCAGTAGGACTTGGGATGTAATTCTGACCCTGTTCTCAGTCCTACAGAAGCCTCATCTTAAGTGCTGTGTGCAGGTCTGGGCCCCTTACTTCAAGAAAGATACTGAGGTGCTGGAGTGGATCCAGAGGAGTGAGATGAGACTGGTGAGGAGGCTGGAGGGAAAGCTTATGAGAAGAGGTTGAGGGAACTGGGGTAGTTTAGCCTGGAGAAAAGGAGACTCAAGTGGGACCTTATCACACTCTACAACTACCTGAAGGGAATTTGTAGCAAGATGGGGGTCAGGTTTTTCTGGCAGGCAACTAGTGACATGACAAGAGGGCATGATATGAAGCTACTTTAGGGAAGGTTTAGGTTTGATGTTAGGAAACATTTACTCTTGGAAAGCGTAATTAGACACTGGAATGGATTGCCCAGGGAGGTGGTGGATTGATATGCCTGGAGGTGTTTAAGGAAACATTAGAGGTCATCAAATCATAGGCTGGACTTGATCTCAGGTCTATTCCATCCTCAGTAATCCTGTGATTCTGTGATTATTGTCCTTGAAAGAGTGAAGTGTATTCCAAACCAATAGGTCAATATGCAACTCTTGCATTTCTTTAACTAGGTTATAAATTAATTGACATGGTTTAGAGAAAACTACTGGTCTATGAGTTTAAAAACCCATTGAAATACTGAACAGGATATTCTGTTGCCTTCTGTGATCAGCGCTACAACTAATTCTTTGAGTATTTTTACTTGCACAATTGTGGTTTCAGGCCTACAATCTCAAGTGCGTATTTGGAAACTGCTAATGAAAAAATTAAACAGTGAACACTGTTCTCCGTTTTGTCCCCAACTCTTGGGGATTTATTGCAATAAGACACTGAGAGATTTTCTTTTTCCTTTGCCAACTAACTCAATGAAACACACAGATTTTTTAATTTATTTTTTTTCTTCATTTCCAGTAGCCAGGATTTATGCAGTTTTGCCAAGTTTGAAAAGCTCTAGATAGCACTGATATCACTGCAGCCCTGCCTATGCTGGGCAGCACTGCTGTCACAGGAGTAACATCCATGCTAGGCAGCACTGGTATCAGAGGCGTCCTCTCTGTGTTAGGCAGCTCCGATGCCACAGGAGTCTTGGCCATGCTTGGCAGCACTAATGTGAAACCTGAATGTGCACAAGTCCATGGGACCTGATGAGATCCATCCACAGGTCCTGAGGGAACTGGCAGATGAAGTTGCCAAGCCACTGTCCATCATATTTGAAAAGTCATGGCAGACTGGTGAAGTTCATGCTGACTGGAGGAGGGCAAACATAACACTCATCTTCAAGAAGGGTAAAAAGAATGACCCTGGAAACTACAGACCAATCAGCCTCACCTCTGTACCTGGCAAGATCATGGAGCAGATCCTGCTGAAAGTCCTGCTAAGGCAAATGGAAAACAAAGCAGAGGTGATTGGTGGGAACCAGCATGGCTTCACCAAGGGCAGATCTTGCCTGACAAATTTAGTGGCTTTCTATGATGAAGTCACAGCGACAGTGGACAAGGGAAAGGCAGCTGATGTCATCTACCTGGACCTGAGTAAAGCATTTGACTCTGTCCCACATGACATCCTGGTCACCAAACTGGAAAAGCATGGACTTGATGGATGGACCACTCGCTGGATAAGGAATTGGCTGGATGGTCGAACCCAGAGAGTGGCGATCAACGGCACAATGTCCACCTGGAGACCAGTGACAAGTGGTGTCCCTCAGGGGTCAGTGCTGGGACCAGTGCTGTTTAACATCTTTGTCAGTGACATGGACAGAGGAATGGAGTGCACCCTCAGCAAGTTTGCAGATGACACCAAGCTGTGTGGCACAGTCGACTTGCTAGAGGGCAGGGATGCCATCCAGAGGGACCTGGACAGGCTGGAGAGGTGGGCCCAGGCCAACCTCATGAAATTCAATAAGGCCAAGTGTAAGGTCCTGCACCTGGGTAGGCACAATCCCAAGCACAAATACAGGCTGGGTGGTGAATGGCTGGAGAGCAGCCCTGAGGAAAAGGACCTTGGAGTCTGGGTTGATGAAAAGCTCAACATGAGCCTGCAGTGTGCACATGCAGCCCAGACAGCCAACCGAGTCCTAGGCTGCATCAAGAGAAGCGTGGCCAGCAGGGCAAGGGAGGTGATTCTGCCCCTTTACTCTGCTCTCGTCAGACCCCACCTGGAGTACTGTGTGCAGTTCTGGAACCCTCAGCACAGGAAGGACATGGAAGTGTTGGAGCGGGTCCAGAGGAGGGCCACAAAGATGATCAGAGGGCTGGAGCAGCTCTCCTATGAGGACAGGCTGAGAGAGTTGGGGTTCTTCGGCCTGGAGAAGAGAAGGCTTCGAGGGGACCTGATAGTAGCCTTCCAGTATCTGAAGGGGGCCTACAGGAAGGCTGGGGAAGGATTATTTACAAGGTCCTGCAATGACAGGACAAGGGGCAATGGGCTTAAACTGGCAGAGGGGAGATTTAGACTAGATGTTAGGAGGAAGTTCTTTCCAGTGAGGGTGGTGAGGCACTGGAACAGGTTGCCCGGGGAGGTTGTGGCTGCTCCCTCCCTAGAGGTGTTCAAGGCCAGGTTGAATGAGGCCTTGAGTGACCTGTGCTAGTGGGAGGTGTCCCTGCCTATGGCAGGGGGTTGGAACTAGANGCCTGCCTATGGCAGGGGGTTGGAACTAGATGATCCTTGAGGTCCCTTCCAACCTTACCATTCTATGATTCTATGATTCTATGATTCTATGATTCTACTTCAAATGAAACAGGTTATGAAAGAAACAGGCAAAAAAGTCAATTGTGCAAAGAAACTGACGGCAGCTCTCTACAAATGGTAGTTGTGTTGTAACCTGGTCAAAAGACAAGCAGAATTTACTAAAGCTCTTAAGTTTCTTTCAGATATTTGTAGTCACTGTCTTTAGCAGAATGAAGGAAAATGGAGGGGAAAGAAACAAAACAAAAAACAATAGTATTTGCCTGGGCACACCAGTCCTGAAAAAAGAACTGGCTGCTTCTGGAGACCACCTCAGCCTCATCCAGTACCTTCTTCCCCAAGCCGGAGCAGTTCTGTCTGCAGAACGCTAGAATGGAACAGAGAAAGTGTCTGTAGGAAAAAACAGGACAGTCCTTTTTTACACTTGAAAAACTGAAATTAAGAATAGAGATTACCTGATCTTCATGGAGAAATTAATGGCTACATCTATTACAGTAAATAAAACACAAGGGAAAAACTGAAGAATGCTAAATCCTTCATTAGATTAAAGTTACACCAGGCCAGCTGTGGGCCTACATCGTTGTTCATGTAGAGTTCATGGTGCTCAGTTGTGCTCTGAATCAAAAGTAAGTTCTTAATAACATTTGAAATTTGCCTGACAAATTTAGTGGCTTGCCTGACAA
The DNA here is from genome assembly GCA_013396675.1 of Eubucco bourcierii. NCBI lineage: Eukaryota > Metazoa > Chordata > Aves > Piciformes > Ramphastidae > Eubucco > Eubucco bourcierii. The sequence continues at coordinate 3,817 of VWZE01019641.1, forward strand.
ATTTAGTGGCTTTCTATGATGAAGTCACAGCGACAGTGGACAAGGGAAAGGCAGCTGATGTCATCTACCTGGACCTGAGTAAAGCATTTGACTCTGTCCCACATGACATCCTGGTCACCAAACTGGAAAAGCATGGACTTGATGGATGGACCACTCGCTGGATAAGGAATTGGCTGGATGGTCGAACCCAGAGAGTGGCGATCAACGGCACAATGTCCACCTGGAGACCAGTGACAAGTGGTGTCCCTCAGGGGTCAGTGCTGGGACCAGTGCTGTTTAACATCTTTGTCAGTGACATGGACAGAGGAATGGAGTGCACCCTCAGCAAGTTTGCAGATGACACCAAGCTGTGTGGCACAGTCGACTTGCTAGAGGGCAGGGATGCCATCCAGAGGGACCTGGACAGGCTGGAGAGTTGGGCCCAGGCCAACCTGATGAAATTCAATAAGGCCAAGTGTAAGGTCCTGCACCTGGGTAGGCACAATCCCAAGCACAAATACAGGCTGGGTGGTGAATGGCTGGAGAGCAGCCCTGAGGAAAAGGACCTTGGAGTCTGGGTTGATGAAAAGCTCAACATGAGCCTGCAGTGTGCACATGCAGCCCAGACAGCCAACCGAGTCCTAGGCTGCATCAAGAGAAGCGTGGCCAGCAGAGCAAGGGAGGTGATTCTGCCCCTTTACTCTGCTCTCGTCAGACCCCACCTGGAGTACTGTGTGCAGTTCTGGAACCCTCAGCACAGGAAGGACATGGAAGTGTTGGAGCGGGTCCAGAGGAGGGCCACAAAGATGATCAGAGGGCTGGAGCAGCTCTCCTATGAGGACAGGCTGAGGGAGTTGGGGCTCTTCAGCCTGGAGAAGAGAAGGCTTCGAGGGGACCTGATAGTAGCCTTCCAGTATCTGAAGGGGGCCTACAGGAAGGCTGGGGAAGGATTATTGACAAGGTCCTGCAATGACAGGACAAGGGGCAATGGGCTTAAACTGGCAGAGGGGAGATTTAGACTAGATGTTAGGAGGAAGTTCTTTACAGTAAGGGTGGTGAGGCACTGGAACAGGTTGCCCAGGGAGGTTGTGGATGCTCCCTCCCTGGATGTGTTCAAGGCCAGATTGGATGAGGCCTTGAGTAACCTGTACTAGTGGGAGGTGTCCCTGCCTATGGCAGGGGGTTGGAACTAGATGATCCTTGAGGTCCCTTCCAACCTTACTATTCTATGATTCTATGATTCTATGATTCTATGAAATGCTAATAACGCAGTAGGTAGTGGAGCCATTTATATTTTGGAGGATGCTTTAGCCATCCGTGATTTTCACAGATGCAATTTATTTTAGTGAAATAATTCCTGGTATTGTGCTGTTTATTCTCACAATGGAGAGAGAATATAGGTACAGTTAGACACAATTGCATGTAGTCCTTTAATAAAACATTCCTTTGACTAAACATTAATTAATTTGAAATGCTTGAAGATGTATAATAGTAATTCCCTTTGGTGATGGGATAAGCATGGCAAAATATTTTGTCTCTAAAATTATATTAAAACTGTTATTTTTACAAATATTTATAAATATGTCTTAGTGATTCTATTCCAGACATAATCAAATAAAACCATTTGATGTATTCATGAGAAATCCAGTTTTACCTACTTGCAACAGTTGTACCAAATTACAAATTAAAAATACTTCTCCAGCAGGAATCTGTTCACTTCTGGGTACCTCTGGGAACAAAATTTTTTTGAAAAATACTGAAAAATAAAGTTCAGATTCATTTTAACACGTATATTTTACTTAAGTTTTTGTTGATGTTCTTTTCCCCAAAAGCCAGACACCTTCTGCCATGTGTTTTCAAGCTCATTATTTTAATGAAAAATGTGAATGACTGTGTGTGAAGGTGTATGCATGTACATTTCAACAAATCCAAGTGCTGGGTGCTGCACTTTGGCCACAACAACCCCAGGTAGAGCTACAGGCTGGGGTCGAAGTGGCTGGAGAGTAGCCAAACAGAAAGGGATCTGGGGGTGCTAATTGACACCCACCTAAACATGAACCAGCAGTGTGCCCAGGTGGCCAAGAAGGCCAATGGCATCCTGGCCTGCATCAGGAGTAGCGTGGCCAGCAGGAGCAGGGAGGTCATTGTCCCCCTGTACTCTGCACTGCTTAGGCCACACCTTGAGTACTGGGTCCAGTTCTGGGCCCCTCAATTTAAGAAGGACATTGAGGTACTTGAATGTGTCCAGAGAAGGGCAACGAGGTTAGTGAGAGGCCTCAAGCACAAGTCCTATGAACAGAGGCTGAGGGAGCTGGGATTGTTTAGCCTGGAGAAGAGGAGGTTCAGGGGGGACCTTGTTGCTGTCTACAACTACCTGAAGGATGGTTGTACCCAGGAGGAGGTTANGACTTGGTGCCATGGTCTAGTCTTGAGATCTGTGGTATGGGGTTGGACTTGATGATCTTTTAGGTCTCTTCCAACTTTGGTGATACTGTGATACTGTGATTATCACACTTCCTAGGTAAGCTCTAGCAAATAAAAATAACAAGTAGGAGTGCAAAACTGCATTCATTTAACTGCATTCATTTACTTATCAACCTATGTGCAGGACAGAGAGGAGTTGCCTGTAATGATGATTCCTTCCTTAGTGGTATTTAATAGGACAAAGCCATCATGGGGGTGGCTTGTGACAAAGCTGTTTATTTTCCATCTTCCACAACATTTGTTGAACATCCTACTCAGTTTGGGATTGCATTTCTTTCGCTACTTAGTTAACTAGTTATCTCCACTCTCTCCTCCTCCACTCAGTCTTTTCCCCCATTTTCCTCCTTGAAACCTATAATGACTAGAATCAACTAAAATGTCAACATTTGCAATTCTGAAGATTCACTTAAGCAATAAAAATAATAATTAAAGAGACAGTTCTTTATTTTATGTTGTTTGCCAGAGATGATACACATTTATAAAAGCCAGTAAAAGAATTAATTATATACAGCTAAAGCTCAATAAACTATGAAAGTAAATGAAGCAGAGAAGGAAATGTCATCTTTGACACCTAGAGCTACACTGATTCGGATAATGTATACTCCTGTCTTACTCTCTTAACTAAACCTCCCTTAATCCCTCCTCTAAAAAAACCAAAACCAAAACCCAAACCCCAAAACTAACAAAAAACCCCACCCAACCAAACAAAAAAACTCACAAAAAACACCAAAACACTGATTTACCAGGAAATGGCTTGCAAGTAATATCACAGGAGTTTTTCTTCTTTAATGACAACTAAATTCTGAAGAAGAATGACATGAATTTTATTTTGGAATGTAGGTTTGGTTATTGCAATTTACATTCAACCTTTTATTTTTTTAATTTTCCCCTTCATTTTTCTTTTGTAGTTGATCCAGACTTGGAACAAAACCTTTCTTCCTTCATTGTAATAAATAATAACTATCTTACCAATTCAGATGAGAAATGAACTGTTCAACCTAATTTTTTTCCTGAGTTTCTCTTGCTTTTTCTCTCACCTCTCATTTGTTGCACTGAAAGGAGTTAATTGTTAGAATTGTCATAGATTTTTCTATGCTTCTCATTTTCCCTTGCAAAGGGAAAGCTTATTGTGTCATGCATTCATGTATGAAAGATATTTAAAGTATTTTATTTTTTTTTCTTTACTGAAGCCTCCCCCTCCTCCCTCTGTCTACACAAACAAACTCTACATATGTAACCATGCAATTATTTGACAGATCCAAATAAAAAACAGGGGAAAATGTGTACAAACTATGAATCCAGACCAGTGATTTTCTAATGGATACATAAAATTTATTTATTCTAAAATTTCTGCTTGTTTTGTAAATGTTTTAGTTGTTATATATATACGACTTTCTCACTTTTTACACAACTGTAAAAAGAGATTTTTATTTTACTGTTATGTACATATGTGTTATAGCTGAATTTTGTCCCATTCTGATATATTACGGACTTCATGAACCTGATTAAGATAATCTGCTAGGTGATCTAGATGGTTCAAACTGCCCCTTATGCTTATGCACATACAGAACAGGTGTTGGAGGATAAAAATGAACATCTTTTCCAGGAAATGTCAGAGAAAATCATGTATATCCTAAGTTATTACAATACATTCAAATATCCAACTGGAGAGGCATACTAGCTATAGAACCCTGATCATAAGAGTTCTTGGTCACAGTTGTGATAATATAAAGTGTAGATAGTATTGTTTATATCCTGGTTTTGCTGTTGTGACCAGTAACGTATAGATAGATTTCATATTCATTAATATTTTAAAAGTTACCTAAGAGCCTTAACTCAAAGGTACCTTATTATGTAAAGCTTTATTACTGCTTTCATCACACAGAAGAACCATGAGGACTAATTAGTGAATGTCTGTAAACTGTCTTGCAAATGCAAAGACCAGTGTGAGTATGAATCATTATTATGTATCATCCTAAAAGATATAAAGATATATAGGAGAACCTGAACTTCTTTCAAGTTGCTCTTCTATTGCATCAAAATGGGTGTAAAATTGCCTTAAGGCACTTTCTAAGGATTCAAAAAGAACAAGGATGATCAAATGTCTACAAAGCATGATGAGTGAGAAAAGAGTGAACTTTATGCTAAAGAAGGGTTGATGCAGAAGTTGATAAAAAACTTCAAGTACTTTAAACATGCAAAGAGAAAATGAATAATCTGCTTTATACTCATTAGATGTGGTCAGATATAGAAGGGGAAAAAAAAGGAAATTAAGAAAGACATTTGAAATGGTGAAATAACTTACATTTATAATTCTTCCTCAGGGTTAGGGTTTCAGTCCTGAAGTTTTTTAAATGCTATGCATATAACTGTCAAGAATGAGCAATCTTCTGCCTTTTTAAAAGTTGATGGACAAGATGACTAATTCATATCATTCCTAGAAGAATTTTCTGTATGGCATTAAGACCACCAAAGTTCAAACAATGCTTACTGCTGAAATTTTAGAGTGGACTGACATAAGGCATATATACAACTTGTTCTTCTCATTATCAAGTCAATAATCCTTAACCAATTTCCAAAGCGCACTCCATCCCCAAGACCACTCTCCATTATCACATTGAACACCACAATTGTTGCTGGAAATATAGAAGATAAAGTATTCGATTACATCATTAACTGGTGAACTAATTTTTTCTTCCCTAACTAATTGTGTTTTTAGGTCCAAAGATAAACATGGGCTGCAATCTTAAATTTAAGATGTTGTTTGGAGGGGCGTTATTCATCTGTGGTTTTGGGTTGGTTTTGGGTTGTTTTGAGGATTGTTTCTTTGGTTGTTGTTGGGGTTTGGTTTTTGGTTTTTTTTTGTTTGTTTGTTTGCTTTTATTTTGAATAATGATGACAAAAATAGTTTACAATTAAATTAGGCCAAGGTTGTAAAAAAGTGATAGCTTTAGACAGTTGCAATTTCTGAGAAAACTTCACCAAATATTTACCACCTTTGATTTTCTTTTGCCATAGAATTACTTTGCAGGTCTTAGCATGAAAATGCTTTTTCTCAGTTTTTCTCTGTATTACTGCTGTCTGGGTGATGTCCACAAGCTTTCCACTCCTCCATCCTTGTAGTGCTTTATGGAAAATGTTTAAATTGTGCCTACACATTTTTCAAATATATATGTTTATAAGAAGTGTCACTTATGGTACAAATATGTACACATATATAAGTTTATAACTATTTATCTTCATTTTATAATAAATCACGTTACATGTTTATCTGTATAGAATAAACGCATTGACAAATAAACTCTCCCAAAATAAGTGCTTTTAGTTGAAATAGTGATGGTGGTTATAAACCAACAAAGATTAGAGAAGAAAAACAATCATAGAATCATAGAATCATAGAATCATAGAATGGTAAGGTTGGAAGGGACCTCAAGGATCATCCAGTTCCAACCCCCTGCCATAGGCACGGACACCTCCCACTAGTACAGGTTACTCAAGGCCTCCTTGAGGTCCCTTCCAACCTTACCATTCTATGATTCTATGATTCTATGATTCTCCCTCCCTGGAGGTGTTCAAGACCAGGTTGGATGAGGCCTTGAGTAATAACCTGTACTAGTGGGAGCTGTCCCTGCTATGACAGGGAGTTGGAACTAGATGATCCTTGAGGTCCCTTCCAACCTTAACCATTCTATGATTCTATGTTTTAATTTAATTTTTCTTATAAAATTTCTAGTAAGTCTTTTTATAAAAACACGTCCCAGAGAAACTGCAATATTATTTAAAAAATAAGGAAAAGTACAAACTCAACCTTATTCCTCTTGTGAAAATATTAAAGGAAATATTTTTGGGAACTTAAAAATTTTGGAGACATGTTCTTAATCCTTTCAATTTTTATATCTAGTTCTCGACATATTCTGGGTACTTCTGGCTGTCACTATGATGGGATGGTCATAGTGGAAAAAGCTCATACATGATTACTAGATCAGTATATTCCTTTTTAAAATACTCTCTCAGAATGAGTACTATCACAAATAATTTTATAAATTATTCATTCTCTAACTATACCCATCAGAAATAATATGTGATCTGTATCTCCAACCGGCAGACAAATCTAAGATAAGATAGACATTCATATTCCTTCCTCGCTTCTGCCACTAGTTTCCTTAAGTATACTGCTAACTCTCTCTGTTGCAATTTTCCCTTCACAGACAAGAGGTAATAACTCATCTTTTACAAAGAATTTTGATAATACATACACAAAGATCTAGAATGTGTTTAAGTCTCTAAGCGAGAAGTATGAAAATAGATTTTTTTAAAAGATCCTTTAGTCTGTGAGGGAATAAGTCCAGCTGTCCCTTCATGGGTTAACCTCTTGCTAAAATCATTTGGATATTGCCTATGACCAGACTGTCAAATGGTGTATTTTGGAGTAGGTAATTAAACTCCCAAGTACTTAGGCATGTGGCTAATTCTGAATACATTAATAGTCCCATTGAAGCCAACATTTGAGTGCCTTTTGGAATCAGAAAATTATAGAACATCTTAAATTATAGGGGAAAAAGCTCTTTGAAATTCTCTCTTCTATGCATTTTAGAATTATCCCAAATGAACCAAGTGTTTGGCTTACCTGAAATCTGTTTAGCTTGTAGAGAAAACAGAAGTTTCAGTTTCAGTGCATTTGACCTTTATTACAACTTCGTTGTTAAACTTTGCAAAGCTAGCTAGGCTTCTGTGCCTCTGCTGCTAAACCTTGCTTAAATAGCACAGAGTACATTGAAACAACAATAATAATAATAAACCAAAATGAAAAAAAAAAAAAAGAAAAGAAAAAAGAATAAGAAGAAGAAGAAAAGAAAAACCATAAGTGGATGTCATGTTTAGCAGAATTTGGGCTCCATTCAAGGTCAGTCACGGCCACATGCCACTGTGCCATCCAGTCCCCTACTCACACAACTACTGCAAATGGTATCATTTTGCAACTAATTTACTCTCTTAGTTTTGGCCATTAGCCGTTCCCAATATCCTCAATCTGCAGATAATTTTCCACATTATTAGTTACCCACCTGTCTTGTTAAGCTGGACTTTCTGAAATTCAGTGTGTCTACATTTTCTTCACCTTTAGATCAAGCAAATAATTGCCTGTACCTGGATGGAAGGATTTAATAGGGAGATTATACTTTATTCCAAAAGTTAATAACTATAACATCTGGTTTATCTTTTTAACATTTCAATGATAAATTCAGTATTTGAGAAGAAAGGAGAAAAATGTGAGAACACAGAATGAAATCTTCTTACCAATTGTAGAAGAGGTTAAATATAGGTGGACAGAAGGTGGGTTTTACTCTTTCCTTCTCAGTGTATCGCTACCTTGACCCAAAGAGACCAACCTTTATCATAGGAAGAGACAGAATTTCTCAGAGCTGATGCAGGACTTGGATTATTTATCACTAAAAATGTCAAATGTGCTGCATTATGCAAAATCTTATGTATCTTCTTCTACTCTTTATGATAAATAATGGCTATTTTGAGATGTCTGGATTAATTTCTATTCAGACCTCTACAAAACAATCTGCATGGGATGAGTTTAAATAGTGCTGGGTGAAAGTGGAAACAGTGTTTTCCAAAGTAGATCAAAAGAGATGTGGTATAGGAGAAGAAG
>VWZE01019643.1:0-43940 GCA_013396675.1 Eubucco bourcierii
CCTTGAGGTCCCTTCAACCTTACCATTCTATGATTCTCTGATTCTAAGATCCTGATTGGAGGAAAGATACTAAAAGTGGAGAGAAATCCTAGAGATCAGATTGCTGAGTGGAGGGGGAAGATGTAGGGGAAGATCCAGTAACCTTGACCGTTGAGACTGGTACATGCAAGGAGTTGCATAGCAGGAATTTACCTTTCTGGACCAGCAATAACTTCCTGCTGAAACTCGAAGTTCAGACTTAGGGATTGCAGCATTGGGTTGTGAGAAGCAAAGGAGTGATTGAATGTCTGAAATAAGACTAAGAGATGAAGTGTCATTGGTTATTAGATAAACCCCATCTGAGGCACCTTGGTTTGTGGAAGAGAAGGACTGAGTGATCTGATTGCTGCTTCTCACAAACTATTGGCTTATTGTAGAGAGGAGGGAGCCAGATTCTTTCCAAAAGTTCACAGCAGATGAAGTATGACAGTCACAGATGGTTAAAATTCAAATTTGACTTAGATATAACAAAACAAAATAAATCTGAGAATGGTTCAGCACTGAATCAGGTTTTCTGAAGAGCTGTGGAAGAAGCATTTAAAATTCAACTGGACAAGACCCTGAGACACTCAGTCTAGCTCTGAGTCAGATTTCTGAATCTCATCCTGCTTTGAAAGGACCTCATAGCTGCCTTCAGGTACCCAAAGGGATCCTACAGGAAGGCTGGAGAGGATCTTATCTGTTCTGCTGAGACCCTGCCCTGAATATTGTATCCATTTCTGGTGTCCCCAGCATAAGAAGGACACAGACCTATTGGAGAGAGTCCAGAGGAGGCCACAAAGATGATCCAAGGGCTGGAGCACCTGTGTTGTGAGAATAGGCTGAGGGCACCGAGATTGTTCAGCCTAGAGAAGAGAAGACTCTGGGGAGACCTTAGAGATGCCTTTGAATAGCTGAATTGATCCTACAGGAAGGCTGCAGAGGGACTTTTCTTCAGGGTGTCTAGAGACAGGAATAGTGAGAATGGATTTAAGCTGAGGGCAAGTAGGTTTAGACTGAATCTTAGGAAGACGTTCTTCAGTAGGAGGGTGTTCGGACTCTAAAATAGGTTACCCAGAGAAGCCGTGGCTTCCTCCTCCCTGGGGGTGCTCAAGGCCAGATGAGGCCTTGAGCTCCTGAGTCTAGTTGAAAGGTGTCCCTGCCCATAGCAGGATGGCTGGAGTAGATGATCTCTAAGGTCTCTTCCAACCTAAGCCATGCTATGATTCTATGACAGGTGGTTGTATAAGATGACCTCTAGAGGTTCCTTCCAACTCAAGCTACTCAACAATTCCAGAGCAATACATAAAACTATTACAGATGTTATACAGAAAAAGTATTGCTAAGAAAAGAATCAAGGATCACCAAGTTCAACTGATACTCCTACTCTACAAAGTTCACCCTCAAACCATATCCTCAAACACCACATCCAAATGACTTTTAAACACACCCAGGGTTGGTGACTCAACCACCTTCCTGGGCAGTTCATTCCAATGCCTGAACACTCCTGCTGGGGAAAAAAAATTTCCTAATATCCAGGCTAAACCTACCCAGTGGCAGCTTGAGGGCATTCCCTCTTGTTCTATCACTAATCACCTCTGAGAAGAGATCAGCACCAACCTCTCCACAACGCCCTCTCAGGTAGCTGTAGACAGCAGTGAGGTCTCCCCTCAGCCTCTTCTTTTTCAAACTAACCATCCCCAGCTCCCTCAGTTATTCTTCATCAGATTTACTCTCCAAGCCCTTTCTCAGCTTCATTGCCCTCCTCTGCACTCTCTCTAGCACCTCCACGTCCTTCTTGTATTGAGGTGCCCAAAACTGGACACACTACTTGAGATGTGGCCTCACCAGAGAGAGTCCAAGGGGACAATCACCTCCCTACTGCTGCTGGACACAGCATTTCTAATCCAAACCAGGATGCCATTGGCTTTCTGTGCCACCTGGGCGTGTTGGTTGTCTAATTTCAAATTAAGTTACCCTTCAGAGTAGAGGATGATCATCTTTCAGATCTGCCTAAGAAAATGTCACTTGTTTGTTTAACTTGTTTTAGAGGTAACAATCTACTTAGTCCTATGAAGCAACCTCAGCCAGGTGTGACTAAATCCAGTTCACAGGCCAAGAACCTTGAGTCTGTCCACTTAAAGCACAACAACGCACAACCAGGCTTTGATTTAATTCTTTAGGTCAATCAGAATTAAAATAAGTAATGCACTTTAAGCAACCTTGAGCAAGAAGGGTTGAAATACATTTCCAAAACTCTTATGGTACAAAGGAAGCATCACCTTGCCATCAAGCTCTTTTTATCTAAACCAAGGCAAAAACACCCCAACCAACCAACCAACCAATCAACCAACGAAAGCAAATTACAAGCTCCCCTACATAACACAAAGTCATAAAGATGTATCACTGAAAAGGTGATGCAAAATATAGTGTTATGCAAGTAAAACTCATTGATATATAAAGCTGGTACAGCTCCTGGGTATAAAGAAATGTCCTTCCTAGACACCTAAGGGTATGGCTGGCTTAAAAGAAAAAAAAAAAGGCCATAAATCTAAAATCACTTCTGTTATACATTGGTGCCAATATTTTAATGCTGATAGAGATGTGCATACTCATGCCAAGGGTGAATCTGGCCCAGGGTTTCCTTCACTGGTGAGTCATTTCTATATATCACTAACTGTTACATAGAGGGCAAAGATGGATTACAGAATCACAGAAGGTTGGAGGGGACCTTGAAAGCTCATCCACTCCAAACCCCTGCATAGCAGGATCACCTATACCAGATTACACAGGAACACATCCAGGCAGGTTTTTAATATCTCCAGAGAGGGAGATACCCATGTGGGCAGCTTGTTCCAGTGTTCTGTCACCCTCACAGGGAGAAACTTCCTCTTCATGTTTCCATGGAACCCTCTATGCCTCAACTTTCACTCCTTGCCCCTTGTCCTGTCATTGGGCATCACTGAGCAGAGCCTGGCTCCACGCTCTCAGCATTTACCCTTTACATGTTTATAAACATGAATGAGGTCACTCCTCAGGCTCCTTCTCTCCAAGATAAAGAGCCCCAGCTCCCTCAGGCTCTCCTTGTAAAGAAGATACTCCAGTTCCATAATAATTTTTGTGGCTCTGTGCTGGACTCCTGCAAGTAGTTCCCTGAGGTCCTTGAACTGGGAGCCTAGAACTGGACACAGTATTTCACATGTGGCCTGAACAGTTCAGAGTAGAGGGGGGAGGAGAACCTCTCTTGAACTACTAATTACAGCCCTTCTAAACAAGTTGGATCAAGCTCTTCTTTCAAATGATTTTAATGTAATAGCAATTGTTTAGTTTACAGGAAGTGCTCTAGATTTATTTGGGTCAGAGACTTTAAATGTCTTCTTTTCAAAGTAAAACACCCAGGAAATGAGGTCTTCTGAAACAGAGACAGTGCAGTCTTCTCTTCTTTACATCAAAACTATTTTTTTCCATGACCACACGCAAATTTATCATAAACTATTGGTAGGTCCACATAAAGTTTCAATCAAGACTAAGGATATAAATATACCAGTCACTAAGAAGGGAGTTAGATTCAAAAACAGAGAAATTTTTTGCCCGACTCCCTGCTGAGGCTGCATCTGGAATATTGTGCCCAGTTCTGGGCCCCTCAGTTCAAGAAGGACCTCAGGGAACTGCCTGAGAGAGTCCAGCACAAAGCCACAAAGATGATTTAGGTGATGGAACAGCTCTTAGGAGGAAAGTGTGAGGGAGCTGGGGGTTGGAGCTTCGAGAAAAGGAGACTGAGGGGTGACCTCATTCATATTTATAAAGATATAAAGGGTGAGTGGTAAGAGCATGGAGCCAGGCTCTGCTCAGTGATACCCAATGACAGAACAAGGGGCAATGGGTAGAAGCTGAGGCATAGGAAGTTCCATGTAAACATGAGGAGGATTTTTTTCCCTGTGAGGGTGACAGAACACCAAAAGAGGCTGCCCATGGGGGTTGTGGAGTTTTCCTCTCTAGAGATATTCAAAACCTGCCTGCACATGTTCCTGTGTGATATGGTATAGGTGATCCTGCTTTGGCAGGGGGGTTGGACTGGTCCCCTCCAGCCCCTAGCACTCTGTGATTCTGTGAAAACTGAAACAGACTTTTCCCAGATCATCTGTTGCTCCTTCAGAAGCCATCTAATTAGGCAGTAATGCAGCCAAAAGAGAAACATACATGACTGAAATTTCTGATAAATATATGCCAATGAGGAACTCTTAGAATCCAGAGATTACTGCTGGCATAAATGCCCATGACTATTTTGGTCTCAGTGGAATCATACTTTGATGCTTAAAGTCTGCTTAACTAGTTAAGCCAGGTTGTGTGTCAGGAACATAAATCAAGGGACCCCTGGTGATGATAAACCTGATGCTTGGACAAGACTGGAATAAGAGCAAGCATTTTCATAGGATGTTAGGAGTTGGAAGTGACCCCAAATGCTTATCCAGTCCAACCCTCCTGTCAGAGCAGGATTACCTAGAGTAGGTCATGCAGCAACACATCCAGGCAGGTTTGGGATGTCTCCAGAGGAGGAGACTCCACAAACCCCATAGGCAGCCTGTTCCAGGCCTCTGTCACTCTCACAGTAAAAAAGTTTTTCCTTATGTTCGTGTTGAACTTGCTATGCTCCAACTTGCACCCACTACCCCTTATCCTATCACTGGGCATCATTGAGCAGAGCCTGTATACATCCTCCAGACACACCTGCCCTCACATCTTTATAAACACTAGTGGGGTCACCCCTCTGCCTCTGAAGAGAGTTTTCAGCACAGGAAAAGAACTGTACCCCATGAGAAAGCAAAAAGCTGACTGAACGAAAACCATAAGCAATGAGTGCAAATCTTCTCTGGATAAAAAGAATAAAATTAGATTAAATAATTTTCAAGGATATCATCATGGTTTCAACTCAATATCAATAAGGCAAGCATCCTCCTAAATGGAAGGGTTTTCAGAAGTGAATCAACATTGTCAATGTGCACTTTGCTCAGTTCTGAAAGTCATGCATTAGGCAATTCAATCCTTGTAGACTCAAGAATTGCGAATCATGCAGATAGCTGTGTTTGGAGTAATGCCACACTCCCTCATCATACGAGCCTGTTTATAAAGGAATAACTACACACTTCTAAATGCTCCTGCTGCTGGAAACACTCAGTGGTGTTTTCCACTCTACATCTTAAGAGCTACTTGTAAGATGTAGATTTCTATCCAAAGGAAAATGAAATTGCTGCCTGATTTAGATGGCCGAGGGACAGTGGCTTTGCACAGTAAACAGTAGGGAAGCTGAACTGGTAAAACCTTGAGATTTCTAGGCTTGTTTTTTTCATAATTTGTAGGGAAATGGATGAGAAAGCAGCAGCTGTACTTTTTCAAAGTCATGTAGCACCTTGCATTATTATTATTTTCACGTTGAATTACACACAATGAAAAGCAAAAATGCTTCACAGGTAAGTGTCACCTCAGAGTACAGGGCTTAGACTAAGCTCAAGGTATTTTAAGGTTCTCAAAGGCACCTAGCCAAATCAATTAGCTCCAAGCAACCATTTAGCAGTTGTCAAAGACTTGAAACACCTGAGAGACTTTGAACTTCACACAACTTGGGCAGCTTGAAATCTAAACTTTTTTGTCTTTTGCTGGCTCTTGGATGCTTGAAACACTTTTGAAGACCTATCTTACTGACAAAAATATCCTCAAACACTGAAAGGGCAACAGAGCCACTGAGCTTTCAGAAATGCTCCCTTTATTTTGTCTCTGCTACCATCCCCTACCTCTAAACTGAGAGCAGCAGCACGTTAAGTCTATACATACAGACTGAGAAGACAAAATACCTCCTGTTTATTCCTGATCTTTTCAGTTCAAGGCAAAAAATAAAAAGCTCTTAGCTAACCCTGAAAGTGAGTGAGCAAGACCACTGCAGGCATCTAGCAGACATAGCACCTTACTCCTTCCCTTTACTACAGTCTGGCAGCCCTGCACAGAGCAACAGTCTGCACAAATCTCAGTGACAGTGACATTGATGATGCTACTCTAATATACATAAGGTGGTGGTTTAGTGTCCCAGACTACATGTCATTTTGAGTAAGGTAAGCATGGGCTCTGGTCTTCTGTTATTTTCTTTTCTGATCTTCAGCAGGGTTATCTGAGCAGTAAGATCCCTTCAATTTAGGAAAGATGTTGAGGTGCTTGAGTGTGTCCAGGGAAGGGCACCAGGGCTGGTGAGGGGGCTGGAGCACATCCCTGTGAGGAGAGGCTGAGGGAGTTGGGGGTGTGCAGCCTGGAGAGGAGGAAGCTTAGGGCAGACCTCATTGCTCTCTACAACTAACTGAAGGGAAGTTGTAGCCAGGCGGGGTTGGTCTCTTCTGCCAGGCACCCAGTGACAAAACAAGAGGAGACTGTCTCAAGCTGTGCCAGAGCAGGTTTAAGCTGGATGTTAGGAAGAAGTTCTTCACAGAAAGAGTGATTGGCATTGGAATAAGATGCCTGGGGAGGTGGTGGAGTCCTCATCCCTGGAGGTGTTCAAAAGGAGACTGGATGAGGCACTTTGTGCCTTGGTTTAGTTGATTAGAAGGTGTTTGGTGATAGGTTGGACTTAATGATCCCAAAGGTCTTTTCCAGCCTGGTTAATTCTGTGATACTATGATCATACTCAGACCATGAACATCCTTAGTTCAACTCCTGTAAGGCAAAGAAGCTAAGGTGCAGGAGAGGTACAAAGCTAGCATAGCTTTCCAGACCAACAAGAGAATCTATAGGTGGGCCATATACCAAGGAAACCTTGTTTTCTTTCTCAGCCTCTAGAAGCAAGATTCCTGGAAAGGCATGAAGACTGACCCCTTCTGTTGATGACAAAGTGATATTGAAAGCAGGATGTCAAATCCTTCCCTTTCCTGTTACATAAAGACATTATCAGATGTCATAGTTTCCTATGTCTGTTACGTGTTTATCCTCCACACAGGATGGTCAAGCATATGGTATTTATCTCCTTTTATTGCCTTCTATCTATTTGGCCTGTCATTCAAGGGCCTGATTAGTTCATCAAAAGAAAAGCCTGGCAGTTCAACCTATCTGAAGAGAGATGATGGAAAATGTAGCCTTTGCTGACAAGAGCAGCAGGACAAGGGTCACCTATTGGTAGAAGTGATGAAAGGTCCTACAGATCTATTCAGCCTGGCTGTTGCTGTGAGAGTGAAGAGATTTGCTGGACCTGAAGCAGGCAGAGGACACAAATGTTGTTTTGTTCCATATCACTTACAGATTCTGGTCTCTTGTGTAAGCTAATACTCTCCCAACTTCTTTCGGGTTCATTACACCTCTTCTTGCATTACAGTTTGGCAGCACAGTTCTGTCTCTTTTTCAGCACGGAAAACACTCTGCCTTCTGCCCCTAACATAAGCACTTGGTTGTAAAGGGCAGGTTTTAATCTTTAAATTCGCAGCAGTACTACTATCAGCTCCACTCAGGTTTCTCATCTGCATGGAAGAGACCATCCTTCACATACATACTAGCCTGTGACTGCAGGGGTCCTCACCCCTTCTGAACTAATACAGACTGAGCCATTTGTGCTGATGAAGTTTTTTAACATCAGTGTTCAACAGGGCTTGTGCTGGGTCATCTCCAGCCACGTTACTGCAGTGTGGGAGGTTTTCTGCTGTAAACAATAAGAGATATATTGGCCAGGGAATAAGTACTCGATTGTCCAGAAGAAATAAGGGGATTGTAGCTGTACAAGAGGTGAGTTCCTGGCACTGTTTCTCTTCTGAAAGTTTGCTAGATGTTGGCTGTTTCTTAGGGTAACAGCATCATAAACATTCCCCAAGGCATTGCTCCAGAATTAATTCTATTTCAGTGACAGCAACAGTTTGTGGACGCTGAGTAAACAACATGTTGACATACTGCCCATACTCTCTAATATTGTGAGTACAACATTATGTATGTTTAGCCGGAAATGGTAAAACCTAAGCTACATCTCTCCATTCAGCTCTCATGAGGCACTCTGGAGTACTGCAGCCAGCCACTACTGTATCACAGAATCACAAGATCACAGAAACATTCAGGTTGGAAAAGACTCTCAGGATCACCAAGTCCAACCATTAACCCTACCCTAGAAGGTTCACCCTAAGCCATATGCCCAAGCACCACATCAAAATGACTTTTAAACACATCCAAGGTTGGTGACTCAACCATCTCCCTGGGCAGCCCATTCCAAAGTCTGACTACTCTTGCATAGAAAACAACATTCCTAGTGTCCAGTCTAAACCTACCCAGTCACAGCTTGAGGGTATTCCCTCTTGTTCTATCACTAATCATCTCTGAGAAGAGGCCAGCACCAACTTCTCCACAATGCCCTCTCAGGTAGCCATGAGGTCTCCCCTCAGCCTCTTCTTCTTCAGACTAACCATCTCCACCTCACTCAGTCACTCCTCATCAGATTTATTCTCCAGGCCCTTTCTCAGCTCCGTTGCCATCCTCTGCACTCTCTCCAGCATCTCCACATCCTTCTTGTAATGAGGTGCCCAAAACTGGACACAGTACTTGAGATGTGGCCTCACCAGAGCAGAGGCCAAGGGGACAATCACCTCCCTACTGCTGCCGGACACAGTATTTCTAATCCAAGCCAGGATGCCATTAGCTTTCTGTGTCATCTGTGCACACTGCTGGCTCATATTCAGCTGCTTGTCCATTACAAACCTCAGGTGCCCTTCTGCCAGGCAGCTTTCCAGCCACACTGCCCCAAGCCTGTAGTTTTTCTTGGGGCTGTTGTGGCCCAAGTGCAGGACTTGGCATTTGACCTTGTCAAAGCTCATCCCATTAACACTGGCCCATCCATCAAATCTATCCAAGTCCCTCTGTAGAGCCTTCCTATCCTCCTGCAGATCAATGCTGCCACCCAGCTTGGTGTCATCTGCAAACGTACTGCTGACACACTCTGTGTCTTCATCAAGGTCATCAATAAAGATGTTAAATAGAGATGGTCCCACAGCGAAATCCAAGGAACACCACTTGCGACTGGTTGCAAAGGGTGGTTGATCACCACCCTTTAGGCCCTTTCACCCATCCAGTGCTTGATCCAGCTGAGCTGTACTTGTCTAAGCCATGAGCAGCCAGTTTGGCCCCAAGAATTACTGTAAGGTTAAATGGAAGATGACAGCCTCTGCTTCATTAAGGTTATCCAACCAAGGACCCTTTTAATGCAAGGTGATATTAAATACAGCAGGAATGAACAAAAGAGACACAAACTAGTTGCACAGAATTAAGGGCACTACAGGCCCTTCAGGCCTCAGAGATGATAATATGCAGTGTTTCACTTCACAGGTTGCTATTTTTTGAGAACAGTTTTACTCAACATAAATTAAAGTGGCAAAATGCACCCTTAATGAAAGCTATTTCCCTCCACATGTCCATCCGACCCCTCTCAAATGTATGCTTTTTAGAGTCATATTTTGGTATGCAAGCAACTTCGCCCTTTTCCTACCCAGCAGGATTCTGCTACTCAAGAGTCTTCCTTCAGCTTTACACTGAAGGAATGAACCTTCCTGATTAGGTTGACTGAGTGGAATGCCTTGCATCTGAGAAAAGAGAAGTATACATGCACAGGTATGTGCTTTATTTAGGCACAACACCCAGTAGTTTACACAGGAAAGCAGATAAGGAACCGCTACTCAGGAAAGGTTTAAACACAGAGACATTAATAGATTCCATAATTCTCTTTGCTGTTGCATAATTCTGGTAAGATAAATAGGTGCAGAAGTTCCTGAAAAGCAGAAGTTCCTGAAAATGGAGGACGGTAAAATAATCCAAGCTTGCAACCACTGTCTTGGTACATCCAGAAGTATGCAGGTGTTAAAAAGCATGGAAAGGCATGTACCTAGCGCAATCATCTGCTTCAAATAGGGCCAGCTCAAAACCTATAATGAATTGCTCTGTTTCATAGAATGGTACAGGTTGGAAGTGACCTCCAGTGTCATCTAGTTCAACAAGATTGTCCATCTGAGTTTTGAATGCCTGTAAATATGTAGATTCTACCACTACAGAGGTCCTCTTCTAGTTTTGAAGACTACCTAGAGGAGAGACAGTTGGACAGAGCCCATGCACTAGAGACCTGTAAACAGAAGCTCTAGAGCAACCCAAGGAGGTTGTGGATGTCCCTTCCCTGCAGGTGTTCAAGGTTATGTTGGATGAGACCTTGAGCTACTTGGTCTAGTGGAAGGTGTCCCTGCCTATGGCAGAGGGGTTGGAACTGGATCACAGGATCGCAGGATGTTATGGGTTGGAAGGGACCTCCAGAGAACATCAAGTCTAGCCTCCTGCCAGAGCATGACTTTAGAATCTAGAATCTAGTACAGGTCACACAGGAAAGCATGTAGAAAGGGCTTGAAAATCTCCAGAGAAGGAGGCTCCACAACTTCTCTGAGAAGCCTGTTCCAGTGCTCCCTGACCCTTACAGTAAAGAAGTTCTTCCTCATGTTGAGATGGAACTTCTTGTGTTGTAGTTCACACCTGTTGCCCCTTGTCTTATCACAGGGAACAATTGGGAAGAGTTTGTCCCCTCCTTCTTGACCCCCAGCTCTCAGGTAGTTATAAACATTGATTAGATCTTCTCTCAGTCTTCTCTTCACCAGACCAAAAACCCCTAGGTTCCTCAGCCTCTCCTCATAGTGAAGTGCTCCAGCCCCTTCATCATCTTCATAGCACTCCCTTGGACTCTATTCAGCAGATCCTTGTCCCTCCTGAACTGGGGGGCCCGTAATTGAATGCAATATTCCAGGTGAGGTCTCATCAGGGCAGATGATCTTTAAGATTCCTTCCAATCTAAATCGTTCTATGAACCTATGAACTCTGCTATGCTCAGTTGTGTTGGTCATTAACTACACTGAAGACACAAAATACTCAATGACAGAGAACAGGCAGAGTGACTTCTTTGGTTTAATTTCCCAGAATGACAGAATGCTAGGGGCTAGGAGGGACCTCCAGAAACAGAGTCCAAGCCCCCTGCCAAAGCAGAAGCACTTGGGGCAGGCCAAGGAGGACCACATCCTGTGTTCAGTCTGGATTTTCTCATCACCATTTAATTCTACCCTTAGCCTTATTTTTTATGACACAAATTAAGGCAAGCCCCTTTACCTAAATGTTTATTGCCATGATTTTCTGCACCAAGATCTTGTGGAGATAAGAGAAAATCTCCATGGGCAGTCATATACTCATGTCAGCATTGATCAACATCCACAGTAGAAAACAAAACCTCTTCCAATATGCCAGTGAAATAAATGGTGACCAAATTCTGCTCAGTGAAGGACATGAAGACTTGCTTGTAGTGTCTAATCAGATTTTCACATGACAGCTGCATAAACCTATGTCAGTTTTGCTGCCCTGTTTCTGAAGACAGGAATCAAAGAACTGTGGGCATTCAACAAAACAATCAGGAAAAGCAATTCCCTCTCTTCCCAGGGACAAATGCACAGTACAGATAAACCTAATTTATAGATTGCTTGGGTTTTAACACTATGGACCCAAACCAAATATTAAGCAGGCTCGAGGAATGAATGAGGCTAATTTGTGATGGAACCATGTCTATGCTTTGCTGCAAATGAAACTAGATCAAGATCAGACATGGGCATTCTGGAGAAACAGAAGAGAAAAGGATTGCTTAGAGAAAAAGCTTGCTCTGGAAACTATAAACCCCATTGTCCTTGCAAGCAAAGCAGAGAGCGGCAGGAAGAGTCAACCCAGAGTTACAATGATCTGCAGATGAAGTGAGTGGCATTCCCTTCATTCTTTCTTGCTCTATTCTTTGGAAATCGAGTATCCTCCAAATCCTGGGAAGAAAGATTGTACTTTGTGATAGAACAATATCCCATTCTGGTCTCAAATAGAACTTACTCTTTTTCAATGTTGGGGGTGGTGGTGGTGTGTGACGCTGTTTACCAACATAGTTCACAATTACATCACCAGTTCCCTGCAGTGAAATGAGTAACTGTTCCTCCATGCCGCCATCAGCATTCCCTGGCAAGCACTAACCCAGGGAGCCTCAGAACCACACTAGTAGCATACAAATATTTCTTGCATTAAGAGAAATGACAGATTAGGGAGCTAAATTTCCTAGAACTACCTCCACTGATTCAGTTCAGGACTTTCCATTATAGAGAAAAATGCTCTAAAATCCAGTTTCATCTACTAACAAGATTTCTATGCAGTGTTTCTATGCATAATGGATTTTCTCAGTATTGCTTCCAGTTCTTACCTTTTCTCCCACTCCATTTGTTCTTCATACGGTTATTGCCATAACCATATGGTTAAGTGGAGAAACTTATCCCACATACTCCCCAACGAACAATGTTTTGATTCCCAAATGCCCTTTGGTGACACAGCAACACAAACAACAAAGGTAAAATTTCCCTGGTGAGATTTTCAATGCATCTTTAGCCACATGTCCCAAGAATTTACATCATAATTCACTTTTTCCTAGTGCTGGTATCCAGGAGAGAGAAGAGAGTAATGACAGAATTTAAAACAAGAAGATAAATTATGCAGACGTGTGTCACGCTGTCCTCCTATATTCTTGTTACATATCCTCATCCCACATTTCTTCCCAACACAACTCATTTAGTTTGAAATGCTTCCATTCTGCTGGGAATCTGTAACATGAATCCTGAACTATTTATTTTGGGACAAACTATGTTCCATTCATTTTTAAACCAGAGTTTATGCCCCACAAAACCTTTAAATCCATGGGCCTGTCATCACTGTCCACAGTGTTAGGTAAAACTTAGATGTTTTCACCCCACTGTCTCTTCCAGTCTGACTTTAGTAGCATCCCCATTCTATGCTACTGCAGCAGTCTTCCTGAGAGGCCTCAAAAATTCCTTCCCCAGGGAGCACTGGAATGGGCTCTCTAGAGAGGTCGTGGAGTCTCCTTCTCTAGAGATTTTCAAGGCCCGTCTGAATGCATTCCTTTGTGACTTGAGCTAGATTGTATGGTCCTGCTCTGGCAGGCGGGTGGACTCGATGATCTCTGGAAGTCCCTTCCAACCCCTAACATCTTGTGATTCCATGACCTCTGTACCTCTGCACTTCTGCAGGACTTCCACATCCATATTCCATGTATTTCACAGCATCTCTCAGTCACACCAGGCCTTCCTCAGTATTCCCTCAGCCAGCCTTCTCTGGTGATGTCACAACCCCCACTGCCAGAGACTGAGCTATTCTCAATCATCCTTGCAAGCGTCCTCAACAGAGAAAGAGGAAAAAAGGTGATGGACTCCATGTAAAGATCAAAAGGGAGCTGAGCACATCAACCTGAAAAAGTCAGTGGTCCCATTTTTAAAAATAACAGTGGTTCTCTAAAATTAACTTGTCCTGATCTTTTTTCCCTTCCCTCCCTCTACCCCTCCCCCCCCACCCCCAACACTGTGCACCTAAAAGAGCTCGATCTTAGTCTCCACCAAGGGGCAGAAGTTCCCATCCAACAAAACCATATTAGCCTCTCCAAGGTTTCCAGACTAAAAAACTTTCTTTTGGTTCTTTCTCCAAGAGATTGCATCAGTGTTATTGAGTAGGTTGATTGCAAACAAAGGCTGCAGAGAATTATTTGCTCATCCTTTGAATTTGGCTCACCATTGTGCACCAGAGTATCTTAGAGTCATCATAGAACGGCTTAGGGTTGGAAGAGACCTCAGAGATCATCTGCTCCAACCTCCCCACCATGAGCAGGGATATCTCTCAGACTCAGCTGCTCAAGGCCTCATCCAACCTGACTTTCAGCAACTCCAGGAAGGAGGCACCCCCAACCTCCCTTGACAACCTATTCCAGAGTCTCATCACCCTCGTACTGAAGAACTTCAATCTAACATCCAGTCTAAACTTACTTTCCCTCAGCTTCAAACCATTCCCCCTTGTTCTATTGCTAGACACCCTTATGAAAAGTCCCCCTTTCCTGTAGGATCCCTTCAAGTGTTAGAAGGCAGGTATATGCTATCACCAAGTTCAGCCTTCTAGCCAGCACCTCCATGACCACTAGACGTTGTCCTGAAGCTCAGCATCTAGTCTTTTTTTTTCATAACAGGAGAGTCATTCTGAATAACTAGCCTATAGCCAGTACCAAAAAGGTTAAATACGGAAAACAGATTAACAAGTAAGGGGCCAAATGGGTCAGGTCCTTCAGGCAGTCTCACATCCTTGTGAAATGCCAAAGATATTGAAGATGGGAGAAAGAATTTCTGCATTTGGGGGGTATTTTAAAGGATCCTAGAGAACACAGCACATTTTCCTGTTAATGACAAGTACTTTTTGCATAGTATTTAGAGCATAAATACAATCTCAGGTGCAGCCAACAGCTATTTTAGAAGGACTGCAAAAATCACTTATGTCCATGACATGAAACAGGCCAGAGAAAGGATGGAAAACAATCTATAGGCAAAATTAACATATTGGGATGACTGCTTAAATCTTGGTATAGTCCCTGTCTGCATGCCCTGACCTTCCAGGGAGCTGGGCATTGGATGGTGCTGCTTAAATTGATAGAATTCTTGTGATTTTGGGCATCAGGATGTGAAAGTGACACCACCAGAGTGCTTTAGTTCAGAATACAAAGTATATACAAGTCCTTCAACTTATCTTTTCCTCCCCCTTGCTTTCACTGCAGAGAGAAGCTTTGCTCAAACAAGGATTACAGCAAAAGGCTTAATGAAATTGCAGATGGAAGAGGGCCAGTGCAATTAGACACAATCTCACTTCATTACTCGCTATGTTTTCCCTAAGTAAATTATTGCTAATTTGATATACTAGGAAACACAGCTAATGCTCACAAAAAGCCTCTTGTTCGTAAAGACATAGAGCTATGGACCACAGACTGAGCCAAGCCTAAGAAATCCCTGGGGGTAACTGGAGTATCTGAATTATCATAGCATTCACAGCATTCATAGAATGGGTTAGGTTGTAAGGGACCTTAAAGATCATCCAGTTCCAATCCCCCTGCCATGGACAGGGACACCTTCTACCAGACCAGGCTGTTCAAGGTCTTATCCAGCCTGGACTTGAACACTTCCAGGAGGGGCATCCAAGACCTCCCTGGGTAACCTGTTCCAGTTTCCCACCACCCTCACTGGAAAGAATTTCTTCCTAATCTCCAGCCTAAATCTGCCCTCCTCAAGCTTCAATCCATTCCCTCTCATTAAATCACTACAAGCTCTTGTAAAAAGTCCCTTCACAGGTTTCTTGTAGGCTCCCATCATATACCGGAAGGGTGCCCTAAGGTGTCCCTGGAGCCTTCTCTGCTCCAGGCTGAACAGCTCCAACTCTTGCAGCCTGTTCCCATAGGGGAGTTTCTCCAGCCCTCTGATGATCTTCATTGCCCTCCACAGCAGTTCCATATTCCTCTTATGCTGGGGGCACCAGAACTGCATACAATAGTTCAGGGGGGCTCTCACAAGAGCAGAGCAGAGGGGCAGAATCATAGAATTATAGAATCAACCAGGTTGGAAGAGACCTCCAAGTTCATCCAGTCCAACCTATCACCCAGCCCTAGCCAATGAACTAGACCATGGCACAAAGAGCCTCATCCAGTCTTTTCTTGAACACCTCCAGGGACAGTGACTCCACCACCTCCCTGGGCAGCCCATTCCAATGCCAATCACTTTCTCTGTCAAGAACTTCCTCCTGATATCAAGCCTATACCTCCCCAGCACAACCTGAGACTGTATCCCCTTGTTCTGTTGCTGGTTGTCTGTGAGAAGAGACTGTATCCCCTTGTTCTGTTGCTGGTTGCCTGTGAGAAGAGACTGACCCCCACCAGGCTACAACCTCCCTTCGGGTAGTTGTAGACAGCAACGAGGTCTCCCCTGAGCCTCCTCTTCTCCAGGCTGCACACCCCCAGCTCCCTCAGCCTCTCCTCACAGGGCTGTGCTCCAGGCCCCTCACCAGCTTTGTCGCCCTTCTCTGGGCACATTCTAGTACCTCAACATCTTTCTTGAACTGAGGGGCCCAGAACTGGATACAGTACTCAAGGTGTGTCCTGGGCAGCGCTGAGTACATGGAAAGAATAACCTCTCTTTTCCTGCTGGCCACACTATTCCTGGTACAGGGCAGGATGCCATTGGGTCTCCTTATTATTACCTCCTTCATCCTGCTGGTCATTGCTTTTAATGCAGTCCAGGACAAAACTGGTACAGGGCAGGATGCCATTGGGTCTCCTTATTATTACCTCCTTCATCCTGCTGGTCATTGCTTTTAATGCAGTCCAGGACAAAACTGCCTTCTGGACTGCAAGCAACCATAGCCAAATCATGTTGATTTTTTCATTAACTGACACCCCCAAGTCCTTCTTTTCCAGGCTGCTCTTGAACCATTCTCCCAGCCTATGTTATGCTTGGGAGTGCCCTGACCCAGGTGTAGAACCATAGCTTTTGAGAATGGTTTACAATCCAACAAGCTATCACAAGGGAGGTGAAGGGACAGATAAAGAACATTAGAGAATGAATATTTATTCTTTAAATATGAGTCATATGTCTATTAGTAATATTTTTTTCTTAATTTAATTTTTTTCTTAGTTTTTAATTATTTTTTTTTTTTACATTTAAAAATAAATAAAAGTAAAAACAAATAGAACTGATGTCACAGCAAGTCACAGAATATTAGGGATTGGAAGAGACCCTGAAAGATCATCCAGTCTGCCCCCCACTGCCAGAGCATGGTCATCTAGAGCAGATCACACCGGAACACAGGCAAGTAGGTTTTGAATACCACAATCCCTCTGAGCAGCCTCTTCCAGAGTTGTATCTCTCACAGTGAAAATTTTTTTCATCATGTTCACATGGAACTTCCTATGCCTCAGCTTCCACCCATTGCCCCTTGTCCTGTAATTGCACATCACCCAGCAGAGCCTGGCTCCATCCTCCTGGCACTTACCCTTTACATCTTTATAAGCATGAATGAGGTCACCCCTCAGGCTCCTCCTCTCCAAGCTATAGAGCCCCAGCTCCCTCAGGCTCTCCTTGTAAGAGAGACATTCCATTCCTATAATCATCTTTGTGGCTCTGCACTGGACTCTCTCAAGCAGTTCCATGACGTCCTTCTTGAACTGGGGGGCCCAGAACTGGACACAGTACTCTAGATGAAGCCTCACCAGAGCAGAGTAGAGGGGGGAGAATCACCTCTCTTGCCATACACCCCTTTTAATATACCCGAGAATGACATTTGCCTTCTTGGCCAAGAGAACACATTGGTGACTCATGGTCAACCACCCACTCACTAGGACCCCCAGAGCCTTTTCCCCTTCACTGTTCTCCAACAGTTCAGCCCCCAACCTATAGTGATATGTATTCAACCTAGACAGCAAAACCAAAACAAGTCTGAGCAAAGACCATAACTCAGTGTTCCAAACTTTCCTAAATGTTGGTTTTAAAACTAAACTTTTTTGGTCTGAACCTCACTGCTTTAAGATAAAAAAAACTGCAGACACACAGACTTCCATCTGTGGGATCAGCCAACCTAACCTATCACTGAGTTGGAATTGCAGAAGATTCCTCTTGAAAAGGCAGCTTAGGGCCTCCTCAGTACAGACCAAATGCTCCACTCCTTCTTCATCCAAATTTGAGATACAGATTAATTCATCTTCCTTACTCCCTGTTGTGTAGAACAGGTTGTTCACTAAGTGAAAAAGCCTTCTGGAGTCTTTATTAAGGAAAAAAAAAATAAGGGACAGAAGCTCACAATTAATAACAGTCAGCTCCTGGACTGACATTGACTGTGACTTGTCCTTCAAGTTGTTTCTTTTTCTCACCCCTACACAGCTCTCATCTCAACTCTTGCAGAAACAACATTTTCTCATCTCTTGCAAAAACAGAAAGTAAGAATATTCTACACCCATTTCTCTCACTATGAAAAGCATGAAAAATTGTAATACTCATGGGTTTGCTGCGCAGCAGCATCTGAACACTCAAGTTCAATATCTTCCAGACTAGGTTCTCTGTCAGCACAGAGCACTTCCCCTTCAATACAATATTCAAGCCTGGATGACACAAAAGGTAGTGCAAATGTCACAGAATTGTAGAAAGTCAGGGGTTGAAAAGGACTTCCAGAGATCATCCAGTCCAAACCCCCTGCCAAAGCAGGATCTCCTTGTGCACACAGGAAAATGTCCGAGTTGGCTTTGAAAGTCTCCAGAGAGGGAGGTTCCACAACCTCTCCGGGCAGCCTGCTCCAGTGCTTCATCACCCTCACAGCAAAGAAGTTTCTCCTCATGTTGAGGTGGAACTTCCTGTGTTCTAGCTTATATCCATTATTCCTTGTCCTATTACCAACTGCCACTGAAAAGACCTTGTCCCCTTCCTCTTGATACCCACTCCATAGATATTTATAGACAGTCCCTTTCCAGCCTTCTTATAGCCCACTTCAGGTACTGGATGGCCACTATTAAGTCTGTATGGAGACTCCTCTTCTCCACACAGACCAGCTGAACAACTCCAGTTCCCTCAGCCTGTCCTTGCAGCAGAGGTGTTCCACCTCCACCCAGCCATCTTCATGGTCCTCCGCTGGACCCATTCCATCAGGTCCATGTCCTTCCTGTGTTGAGGGCTCCAGAACTGGACTTAGTAAGCATGTCTTTATCAGCTGCTAAAAAGCAGCAGGTGGGAAGCCGTAAGTTAAGACATCAATTTTCAGCCCAAACTACATAACCAGAAATCCCTTAGGGTGTAACTGGTTGCAGTAAACCACACATCAAAATCTACAGAGAAGGAGGAAATGCAGATCTCCTGAAGAGGTTCTAATTTTTTTTTTTTTTTTTTACTCATGATACAGTCAAGGGTATTTGGAGGATGGTCTGAACTATCTGCCAGAGGTTTACAATCCTCAAGATCATGAGGTAGGGAGAAGAAACATAAGCTAACTGCCATCTCACAAGACTGATGAGAGGAGGAATGA
Source organism: Eubucco bourcierii (assembly GCA_013396675.1). NCBI lineage: Eukaryota > Metazoa > Chordata > Aves > Piciformes > Ramphastidae > Eubucco > Eubucco bourcierii. Next base: position 18,955 of record VWZE01019643.1, read on the forward strand.
CACTGTACTACTCTTCTAACCCTGCTCTCCAGGGGTATCTGAAGATCACTTGAACCTTTCAGCCACACCTTTCAGTTGGTGGGTTTTGGGGGGTTGTTTTTTGTTGTCATTGGGTAGTTTGGGGTTTTTTGGTTTGTTTCTTCTTTCCTGTTGTTTGTGGGGTTTTTCCTCACTTTTAACCTCAGACCTGTCCTGGTTACCTGGGGAGGTCCCAATGGACTGGAGAGTAGCAAGTATAACACCTATCTACAAGAAAGGAGGATCCAGGAAACTACAGACCTGTAAGTCCGATTTCAGTACCAGGGAAGATCATGCAGCAGATCATCTTGAGGGCTATTACATGCTATACAGAGAATAACCAGGGGATCAGGCCCAGTCAGCAGGCATTCATGAAGGGCAGGTCCTGTCTGACAAACCTGATCCCCTTCTATGACAAGATGACCTGGCTATGGGACGAGGGAAAGGCTGTGGATATTGTCTACCTAGACTTCCATAAAGCCTTTGACACCGTTCCCAACAGAATTCTCGGAGCCAAATTGGCTGATCATAGCTTTCACAAGCACAGCTCCGCTGGATAAAGCACTGCTGGTCAAAAGGTCCCAAAGGGTGGTGGTCAATAGAGCTAAATCCAGCTGGCAGCTAGTCACAAGTGGTGTCCCCCAGGGCTCAGTGTTGGGACCACCTCTGTTTAACATCTTTATTGATGACCTTGATGAAGACACAGAGTGTGTCAGCAGTATGTTTGCAAATGACACCAAGTTGGGTGGCAGCGTTGATCTGCAGGAGGGTAGGGAGGCTCTACAGTGGGATTTGGATAGATTGGATAGATGGGCCAATGTTAATGGGATGAGCTTCAATAATGCCAAATGCCAGGTCCTGCACTTGGGCCACAACAACCTCAAGCAACACTACAGACTTGGGGCATGTGTCTGGAAAGGTATCTGCCAGAAGGGGACCTGGGGGTTGTAACTGGCAAGCAGCTGAATATGAGCCAGCAGTGTGCACAGATGACACAGAAAGCCAATGGCATCCTGGCTTGGATTAGAAATGCTGTGTCCAGCAGCAATAGGGAGGTGATTGTCCCCTTGGACTCTGCTCTGGTGAGGCCACATCTCAAGTAGTGTGTCCAGTTTTGGGCACCTCATTACAAGAAGGATGTGGAGGTGCTGGACTGAGTGCAGAGGAGGGCAAGGAAGCTGGGGAATGACCTGGAGAATAAATCTTATGAAGAATGACTGAGGGAGCTGGGGATGGTTAGTCTGAAAAAGAGGAGGCTAATGGGAGACTTTGTCACTGCCTACAGCTACCTGAAAGGACCTTGTGAAGAGGCTGCTGCTGGTCTCTTCTCAGAGGTGATTAGTGACAGAACAAGAGGGAATGGCCTCAAGTTGCCACTGAGTAGTTTTAGACTGGACATTAGGATACATTTTTTCCCCAGCAAGAGTGCTCAGGCACTGGAATGAGCTGCCCAGGGAGATGGTTGAGTCACCAACTTTGGATGCGTTTAAAAGTCATTTGGATGTGGTGCTTGGGGACATGGTGTAAGAGTGAACTTTGTAGAGTAGGGATAACAGTTGGACAGTTGGGGCTCTTTTCCAACCAGAGTGTTTCTGTGATTCTGTAACCAAAAATATGCTTTAAATATTTTTCTCGAGTACCTGAATTAGCAGATTTTTATCAGCAATTTCTCAGCCTTTCTTTGAATCTGTTTGGATATATGCACAGAATCAGTTCCTGCTAGGGATGCACTATTTGCAAGGCATAGCTGTAAACAATGGCACAGCTACTTCTGCAGCATTATTGATTACCAACAAAGCTAACAGCTTCATGGAGCAAAGCAAGAAGACCAAAGTGCTGCCTTGTTTTATCTTTGCCCCATAAGAACACCACTCTGCATCATCTAACTGGGATCATTATCTGACTGGCAGTAAGAAAGTAATTTTTAATCCAAAACTCATTAAATGTGCCTGTAAGGACCTGCTGGGGGTTGGACTAGATGACCTTTGGAGATAACCTTCCAAGCCAGTCCATTCTGTTAATCTAATGCAATGTCCTTCTACTTCTTCACTGAAAAACCTTCATCAACATCAAATGTTGTCTTCCGTGTAACTCACTGCAAATCTAGTCTGCAGAGCACAATTCTGAGTGTTACCCTTAAAAGTAAGCACCTAACCCTTAAAGTTTCAGTCACCCATTTAGGAGAGAAACTACTCTCAAAACCAGGAGACAGATTTTGGTAGTTGAGACTTGCATAAAAGTTTTGAGGAGAAAAGACTACTCCCGGGATCCAGCAGGTTCCCACTTATGGAGAGACAGGTTATGTTGCCATCAATAGCAAAAAAAAAAGAAAGCAGTAACCTATCTGCTTAAACAGGTCCCTATAGCCAGCAACTTTGAGTATCTTATTCTTGCCTCAGTTCCTCATTTTACACCACCTCTGATCTTCTAACTGTAAAGTGATTGGATCTGCAGACTGATCAAACTGGAAGTTAGCTTTTAGCCAAGCTCAGGAAACTGCTCTGGGACAGCACAGGTTCAAGAGCACTGACATAAACTCATTGGTAACATTAGCTGAGCACAAGCAGAAAGGTTGCTCCTTTTGGCAGCAGATCATAATTCAGTTAGGAGAAGCTGACTGTGAAGCTACCTTCTCAGCCAAACAGTTTTAAACTCACCTTTAACAGCTATAGCTACAGAACAATATACACTTAGCCAATAGGTTTGCAAAGCTCACTGGACTGCATTTTCTTCTCCCAAGTAACTAACAACAGAACAAGAGGTAATGGCCTCAAGCTGCACCAAGGGATGTTTAGGTTGGATATTAGGAAGAATTTATTTACTGGAAGAGTGGTGAGGCATTGAAACATGCTGCCCATGGAGGTGGTGGAGTCACCATCTCTGGAGGTGTTCAAAAAACAAGTAGATGTGGCACTCTGGGACACGGTCTAATGGTCATGGAGGTGTTGGGTAGAAGGTTGGACTTGATGATCTTAGAGGACTTTTCCAACCTTAATGATTCTAGAATTCTATGTATCTTTGTACTACCCCTCATAACCAAAAGGCACTCCAGCTCAAGTGACATCCTTGAGCCATCTCTCAGCTTTTTCACATCTCATTGTTACAATCACTATCCTAGAACAACAGTGATCACACCACATCTACATCCAACTTTATACTTGTAGAAAATTTGTATTTCTGACAATCCAGGTACTGCAAGAACGGAACAAAACTTTCTACTTATTTCTAGTAGTTTTAAACTGACCAACACAGAGAGGGAGACACAATGATAAGCATACAAATTGTACATAGTCAAGAAACGATGCTGTATCTATTCTCTATTTCCTTCTACCATTGTCTGATGTTACAAAAAGCTGAACTGACTGAAGTATGATATATATGTTTAATCAATAAAAGAGCTGTTTTCTAAACCAACAGAGAAATATCTATCTAAGTAGCTGTTTACAATTTATATTTACCCTGTGCAGAAAATGGGTGCATGTTTCATGAACAAGCATACTCTGACCTGAATAACCAAGACCTCATTTCTTTTCCCTTTGAACCCTGTTAGGGCTTTCTGCCATCTGCTGCCTCTGTGACAGTTGCTTGTATAACAAACAGATGAAGCTAAATATAAGATATCAACAACCCCATATGCTCCAAACATTCCAAGTTCAGTATTCCTATTGTATGAGAGGTCTAAATATAGTAACATAAAATAAAAACATCTTTCATGTTGAAGTACTCTTCAAATTGATGACCACTCAGCAGAGACCTCTAAAGCTCCACAATGGAGGGAAGGGACAACACCTCCTGTGTTACTATCACAGAATGTCAGGGGCTGGAAGGGACCTGGAAAGCTCATTCAGTCCAAAACCCCTGCCAGAGTAGGATTATTTAGAGCAGATCACACAGGTACACATCTAGGCAGGTTTTTAATATCTCCAGAAAGAGAGAGTCCACAACCCCTTTGGGCAGTCTGTGCCAGGCTTCTGTCACCCTCACAGAGAAAAAAATCCTCCTCATGTTTTCATGGAACTTCCTATGCCTCATCTTCCACTCACTGCCCCTTGTGTTGGCACAGGGCATCACCCAGTAGAGCCTTGCTCCATGCTCTTGGCACTCACCCTTTACATATTGATAAGGAAATGAAAACATCGTTTCCAACTCTATAGCAACCTCTTTCCTTGAAAAATGAGGGTACTCTGCTCTGACAAGTAATATAATTGAATTTAAATAAGTTTTTCAGGGCTGGAAGGATCATTTAATTCCAACACCTCACACTAGATCAATTATCCAGAGCCACAACCAGCCTGGCCTTCCAGGGATGGGGCCACCACCTCCCTGGCAACCTATTCCAGGGTCTCACCACACTCATGCTGAAGAACTTCTTCCTAACATCCAATCTGAATCTACTCACTTCTAGTTTTGCTCCATTCCCCCTAGTCCTATCCCTACCTCTCACCTGAAAAAATTCCCTCACCAGCTTTCTTGTAGTCCCCTTCAGATACTGGAGGGCTACACTAAAGTCTCCTTGGAGCCTTCTGTTTTCTGAAACTGAACAGCCCCAAATTCTTGTCTGTCTCCATAGCAGAGAATCTCCTGATGATTGTCCTGATCAACCCTCTGATCATCCTCATGGTCCTTCTCTGGACATATTCCAGCACATCCAGTAACAGGGATTCCAGAACTGTAGTACTCCATGTGGGGTCTCACCAGACTGGAGTAGAGAGTGAGAATCACCTCCCTCGCCCTGCTGGCCACACTTCTCTTGATGCAGCCCAGGATCTGGTTGGCTCTCTGGACATAAAAATGAATTACCAAAAGACAACTGTTTTAAGAGATGGACAAGAGATTCAACAAGGAAGATGTAAATATTATCACATTCATTTAAGATCAGAGGAAGAGGACAACTGAAGTTCAGTGCTGTAGAAAGCATCTAATGGGTTGTGCTGAGATAAATTACCACTGGGGAAGCTACAAGTACAAAGTGTCATGATCAGAATGAAAGAGAAGCACTGAATAATCTGGGGTGTAAGGGACCTCTGGAGGTCTACAGTCAAAAGCAAAGTGGGACTAGATTCAATGCTAGATCAACTTGCTCAGAGCCCTCATACCTTCTCATGTTTTGTAAATTCCCACTGACATGGCTTTCCAGCAGGAAAGAAAGAAGATATTCCAGACTCTCACCACCCTCCTACTGGAGAAATTCTTTCTGAGATCCAGCCTAAGCCTACTCTCCCTCAGCTTCAAACTATTCCTCCTTGCCCTATTGCTAGATACCCTTATAAAAAGTCCCTCTGCAGTCTTCTTGTAGGATCCCTTCAGGTATTGGAAGGCAGCTCTAGGGTTCCCCTGGAATCTTCTCTTCTTTAGGCCTATCCTCACAGCAGAGGTGTTCCAGCATTGGATCATCTTTGTGATCTCCTCTGGACTCTCTCCACTCTCTCATGCTGGGGACACCAGAACTGGAGGCAGGATTGGAGGTGAGGTTTCAGCAGAGCAGAGTCAAGGGGCAGAATCCACTCTCTTACCCTGCTACCCACACTCCTCTGGCTTCAGCCCAGCACAGGACTGCATTCTGGGCTGTATGAGGGCACTGCTGGCTCCTGGGGAGCTTCTCAGCAACAAACACCCCCAAGTCTCTTTCTTCATAGCTGCTCTCTACCCATTCTGCACCAGCTTAGATTTGTGCCTGGAAATGTCCCGACCCAAATGCAGGACCTTGCACTTCGACTTGTTGAGTCTCATGCAGCTGGCACCAGCCCTCTTCTCAAGCCTGTCAGGATCCTTCTGGATGGCATCCCTGCCCTCAACTGAGCCCAAAACTTGCTGAGGGTGTGCACTTTCTTTCCTGCTTTGCAAAGCAGAACAGCCAGTTCAAGACAATCTAGTTCCCATGCAGATCACCATTTCAGTAACTTCCACAGCACTTGGTCCCTAGGCACTATATATGGGTCTGAATCTAGGATTCACACTTGCATGACCACTGTCTGATCTTCCCCAGGAATGAGACCAGAGTCAGGCTTATGAACAGGTCAGGAAGAACTTCACAGTGAGTTATTTGGACTCTTTGCATCCAATACAACAATAATTCATATGCTGCAGATTTTAAAATGCCAATTTAAGACTTGGAACTGAACAGCTCTTGCAGCAGGGCCCTAGAGGGACCACATACATAAGTGAGATAAATGAGTTTGTGTTCCCATGGTAATGTTCTAAACAAATCATTACATCATGGCTATCAAATACTTCCAAGGACATTTGCAAATGAGCATGGAGAAAAATTTTTCATCTCAAGGAGTGGGTACAGTACCATCTCTTGTAATATCTCCATGGTATGTGGGCATCCTCCTTCTATAAACTCAGAGATGCGACTACTGCCTGCAACTTCCTTCCCAGAATGAACACAGGAGAGCAGAAGTCATCTCCTTTCCCCCAGAGGTGTCTAAGTGGGAAAACACAAATTCAAGGCTAATCAACCCTGTACATTGGAGGGCACAACTCAGAGACACTTAAGGATGAAATTGGATGGCAAAGAAGGAAAGCACAGCCATTGAGACCACGATAGAGCCATGCCTAGTTACTCCAGTTAAGTGATTTCCTGATCCAGGGCCTCTATGTTTAGCCCTTTCCAAACAAGGGTGAAAAGCATGGTTCCACAGATAGTATTTAAACCCTCTCTAGTCTGAAGACAAAGTGGGGATGGGATGAAAGGCTTTCAGCTGTTCTGTGAGCCCAGAACAGCACTGGCAGCCATGGGTGGGGTACACTGGCACCATGGTCCCTCTCTAGTAAGAACATGATGACATTTCACCTCCATACTTTGTATCATCTCTTGATACCCTGGTGCATTCAAGCTGGATTTTGAAGAATCTTGCTGTCTTCCCAAAGACAAATCTGGAAGTGACCTCAAAGATCATCTAGTTCCAACTCCCTGCCATAGGCAGGGACACCTCCCACTAATACAGGTTATTCAAGGCCTTGTCCAACCTGCCCTTGAACACCTCCACGCAGGGAGCAGCCACAACCTCCCTGGGCAACGGGTTCCAGTTGTCTCACCACCCTCACTGGCAAGAACTTCCTCCTAACATCCAGTTTAAATCTACCCTCTGCCAGTTTAAACCCATTGTCCCTTCTCCTGTCATTGCAAGACCTTGTAAATAATCCTCCCCACCAGCCTTCCTGTAGGCCCCCTTCAGATACTGGATTTTTTTGTTTTATTTGTTATTTGTTGGACCTGTTTGCTCCTCTTTCTCAGTTCACCAGAGCAGAGGCGTCCGCTGTTCCTCACACACATAAACACAGCAGCAGTAAAACATCTGGTACAAGACCACAATTCATTTCACACAGCACATGAGCACAAACTACATGTGAAATGAAGGGCTGAAGTTAGAAGAATCCAGTAGCTTCTCCCTGGTTACATGAATCACAGAACCACAGAATTAACCAGGTTGGAAAAGACCTCTAGGATCATCAACCTATCACGGAACCCTTCCAATTAACTAAACCATGGCACTAAGTGCCTTACCCAGTCTCCTTTTAAACATCTCCATCTCCACCACCTCCCCAGGCAGCCCATTCCAATGCCAATCACTCTTTCTGGGAAAAACTTCTTCCTGACATGCAGCCTAAGCCTGCCCTGGCACAGCTTGAGTCTGTGTCCTCTTGTTCTGTCCCTGGGTGCCTGGAAGAAGACACCAACTCCGCCTGGCTACAACCTCCCTTCAGGTAGCTGTAGAGAGCAATGAGGTCTGTCCTGAACCTCCTCCAGGCTGCACACCCCCAGCTCCCCCAGCTTCTCAAAGGGCTGTGCTCCAGCCTCCTCACCAGCATTGGCGACCTTCTCTGGACACGTTCCAGCATCTCAAGATCTTTCTTAAATTGAGGGGCTCAGAACTGGACGCAGAACTCAAGATGTGGCCTAACCAGCAATGAGTAGAGGAGCAGAATGACCTCTCTTGTCCTTCTGGTCACACTGTTCCTGATCCAGACCAGGATGCCATTGGCCTTGTTGGCCACCTGGGCACACTGCTGGCTCATGTTCAGCTACCAAGCAGCACCCCGAAGTCCCTCTCTGCCTGCCTGCTCTCCAGCCACTCTGTCCTCAGCCTGTAGCACTGCATGGGGTTGTTGTGCCCAAAGTGCAGAACCTTGCACTCGGCCTTGTTAAAACTCCTGGCACTGAACAGTGCCCATCTGTCCAGCCTGTACAGGTCCCTCTGCAGAGCCCTCCCGCCCTCTAACAAATCCACACATGGTCCCAACTTGGTGTCGTCTGCAAACTTACTGATGCTGGACTCAATTCCCTCATCCAGATCATCAGTGAAGATATTAAACAGGACTGGGCCCAGCTCTGATCCCTGGGGCACATCACTAGTGACTGGCTGCTAACTGAATGTGGCTCCATTCACCACCACTCTCTGGGCCTGGCCATCCAGCCAGTTCTTAACCCAGCACAGAGTGCCCCTCTCTGTGGCAGAAGATATTGACATATCTCTTCTAGATCATAAAACCCCTCTCTTCCTTCAGTGTGGCTGCAGTCCGCGGGCTGAAGTAGTCTGCACAAAGCCACAGCCTCTGAGCACCAGAATAGACTGGAAAATGCATAAGTCTCCAGCACACACCTGTCCCTTCAACTCTAAAGTTTCCCATGGTGTAATCTTTGTCCTGCAAATCTGCAGGTGGTATTGTTATTGGCATGCAAAGGACAGGCAAGGTGATTTCTGAGCTACAAGCTGCAGCTCCACTAGTCTCAGGATCACAGTCCAACCCCCCTGCCAAAAGCAGGATCCCTTAGGGTAGTCTGCACAGGAATGCATTCAGGTGAATTTTTAAAGTCTCCAGAGAAGGAGACTCCACAACCTCTCTGGGCAGCCTGTGTCAAGGCTCTGTCACTCTCACTGTAGACAAGTTACTCCTCCTGATGAGGTGAAACCTTCTATATTCCAGTTTGTATCCATTGCTCCTTGTCTTATTGTTGCTGACCGATGAAAAGAAGTGGGCTCCATCCACTTGACACCCACCCCTGAGGTATTTATAGATACTGGTCAGATCCCCTATTATCCTTCTCTTCTCCAGACTAAACAGCCTCAGGGCTCCCAGTCTCTCTCCGTAGGGGAGATGCTCAGGTCCCCCGGTCATCCTTGTGGCTCTTCATTGGATTGTCTCTAGCTGATCCCTGTCTCTCTTGAGTTGGGGAGCCCAAAGCTGGACATAGTATTCCACACAGAATCTGTATTGTCTTGCTCCCCCCTATCTCTATTTTACGCATGCAGCATCTGTTCTCCAACCAAAACAAAACAAAGTGTTAGCTGGAAGTGACCTCTAGAGGCCTCCTGAGTCTTGGCTGAAAGAGTGGTTTTACTTCATAGTAGCTAAAATGTGGCTGTCTTTTACATTGGTGCTGAAAACAGTGTTGATGACACGAGGATGTTCTGGTTATTGCCAAGCAATGCTTGCAGAAAGCAAGGACATTTCTGCTTCTCATATCAGGGAAAAGGTTGGAACTGCACAAGAAATTGGGAGAGAACAGCTGACTCCAGCTGACCAAATGGAATATCCAATACCATAAGATAATGCACAACAGTAAAAGTTGGGGGAAGAAGGAAGGGGAGGTGTTTGGAATGACGGTGTTTGTCTTCCCAACAGACTGTCAAATGTGATGAAGTCCCGGAGATAACACCTCTCTGCTGATAGGAAAATGCTGAATGAATTCCAAGCTTTGCTCTGCTTCTGTGTGGAGCCTTTCCTTCACCTATTACAGAATCACAGAAAGATTCAGGTTGGAAAAGCCCCTCAGGATCACCAAGTCCAAGTGACATCCCTACTCTACAAGGTTCACTCTAAACCATATCCCCCAAGCACCAAATCCAAACGACTTTTAAACACATCCAGAGTTGGTGACCTCCTTGGTCAGGCCCACAAGTTTTAGCACTTCCACTTTTTCAACTCTCTCCATTCTGGAGGGGAGTGAGTGAGGCTGAGTGTGGTACTGAGCTATCTACTGGGGCTAAACTATGACAAGAGGCTTATCTAAACCAACCTCCTGCTTACAGCAAAATTGTGAGCACTGCTAGATCAGGCCAGCTGCATCTCTATGAGCCAAACATGGCCAATTCAAAGACTGGAGTTTCCAACAGCTCTCCAGGTGACTCATTCCATTGCTAAACTGCCCACCTGGTGACTTTTATTTATCCTAATGTCCATCTGGTGACTTTTATTTATCCTAATGTCCATCTGAACCTCAGTAGTATCACTGGACACTGCACAGAGGGATTTTTCTGCATCTCAGCATCATTCCTTCTTCAGATAACTCCCATCGTTATCCTTCAAACTTCCACACTAGCACACACCACTTTGCCCTTACAATTTCAAAAGGTTTATATAGGACACAGAGCTGTAAAGCTCCTGATAAAAATGACCTAATTTGGTTCCAAGTTTAGCATTACCAGAAGGAGAATTTCAGGAATGGGAATTTCACAGGTTTGTGACTGCAGTCATGTGATTTTAGGAAATAGCATTCAAATGGAACATTTCAAGTCAGACACTGAAGCTTCGAAAGGTGTACCCAGGTGGCACAGAAAGCCAATGGCATCCTGGCTTGGGTTAGAAATTCTGTGTCCAGCAGCAATAAGGAGGTGATTGTCCCCTTGGACTCTGCTCTGGTGAGGCCACACCTCCAGTACTGTGCTCAGTTTTAGGCACTTCATTGCAAGAAGGATGTGGAGCTGCTGGAGTGAGTGCAGAGGAGGGCAAGGGAGCTGGGGAAGGGCTTGGAGAATAAATCTTATGAAGAATGACTGAGGGAGCTGGGGATGGTTAGTTTGAAAAAGGAGGCTGACAGGAGACTTCATCACTTTCTACAGCTTCCTGAAAGGACCTTGTGGTGAGGCTGCCATTGGTCTATTCTCAGAGGTGATTAGTGATAGAACAAGAGGGAATGGCCTCAAGCTGTGAATGGATAGCTTTAGACTGGACATTAGAAAGAATTTTTTAATGGAAAAAAATGGTCAGGCATTGGAATGAGCTGCCCAGGGAGATGGTTGAGTCACCAACCCTGGACATGTTTATAAGTAATTTGGATGTGATGCCTGGGGATATGGCTTAGGGTGAACCTTCTAGGGTAAAGTTAGTGTTTGGACTTGGTGATCCTGAGGGGTTTTTCCAACCTGAATGTTTCTGTGATTCTGCAACTCTGTGTTTCCAGGGGACCACTGTTTTCCACTTTTTCTAGAGTTTGAAAAGTTGCTGAGACCCATTTGGCTGTCTCACACCAACACAAATTTGTGATTCAGTTTCAAGTCAGCCTGCATCACAGAATACACACAAAAACTGTCTCACAACCTTCCAGAACCTGGAGTGTTACTTTAAGAGCATCACATGCAAAAAGTCAAGAGATCTGGATACCAGGAGTACAGAATGTAATGCCAACCACTCCAAACATGAAAGAATCGAGCCAGGCAGCTCCTCCATCTACATTCTCAATGGGAAACAATGATCAAAGGAAACCTGCAAACAGTGAGGATGAAACTGCCCTCAGTCACACTGTGCAGCATCTCTTGAAGCCCCCATGAGCTGTCATTATGTACCTGCAGCACAATATACCTCGGAGGTAATCACAGAATCTTAGCATGGTTTGGGTTGGAAGGGACCCCAAAGGGTCATCTAGTCCAACCCCTCTGCAGACAGCAAGAGCATCCTCAACCTGATCAGGCTGCCCAGAGCCCTGTCAAGCCTCACCTTGGATATCTCCAGGGATGGGCCCTCAACTACCTCCCTGGGCAACCTGTTGCAGTGTTCCGACACTCTCATCCTAAAGAACTTGTTCCTAACACCCAATCTAAATCTCCCTTTAATTTCCAACCATTGCCCCTTGTCCTATCACTGCAGGCATTTGTAAACAGCCCTCTCCATCCTTTTTACAGGCTTCCTTCAGCTACTGGAAGGCTGCTATTAGGTCTCCTTGGAGCTGCCTTCTGTCCAGGCTGAACAACCCCAGCTCCCTCAGCTCATCCTCATAGCAGAGGTGTTCCAACCACCTGATCATTTTCATGACCCTCATCTGAACCCGCCCCATCAGGTCCATGTCCTTTCTGATGCTGGAATGCTTACAGCACAGCTTTACTTTAGAGAAAGGAAAACCTCCAAACCTCAAAACCCATATCAGAAAGACTTCATAATGTGTTCTGAAAGAAAAACAAAAGTGAATGGGCATAAGGAGGGAAGAGATGCAGTGTAGGTGACTCTTAGCAAAGCACTTAACAGTGACTCAAAAGCTACGGTTGAAATATAACTTTGACCTAAGAAATGGATTGAAAACCAAGTGTAATTGAACAATGGGCTGTGTCAGACAGCACTAATAATACATTGGAGGTGATAAGAACTTCTTAATTATCCCAGTGGAAACACCTAGCTTTCAAAAGAGGGAAGTGACTGCAGCTGGACAGTTAAGAGAAATCAAAATGGTAGGCAACAACTACAAAACCCATCTCAGAAATCCCACAAAGTAATTACAAGATCTGATTCTTCACTGACTGCTATAAAGGAGGAGACAGGTCATTTTGAAAACAATTTGGCATAACAAAGCAATGAAAACTTGTGCTAGAGGATCAGTTTGAATTTAAGAATGTCAGATTGACCCTCTTCCCACAGCTGTTGAGTATAAACAGTACTCCACTGGCACAGGCTTTGGAAACATCTCATGGAGTAGGTACCAAATAACAACAGAAAAGAGAGAGGAATTATATCAGTGGCTAATAGTTTGAACAGGAGAAAGTGTTAATAAGGGATCTGGGATTAGTAATATCCTCACAGGTTTTTCATCTACTCCATTACCTGATATGGCTAAGCTGCCAATATTCTTCACAGTGTTTGTCTACACTGGGAAGTGCATGAGCGGGCAGAGCGGTGAACTACTTAACCAGGGAGCTCCAGAAACAGCCACCTCAGAAGCAAAATGCCCAGAAGTCAATGAACTAATTTTAGATACAACTTCTCTGCAGACATAAGGTCCATGTCTACATAGTGCTGTAAATAGCAACTTGATACAGATTCTCCAGCAAGCACACCACGTAGACACACTGCACAGATAGAGACTGTACCTCAAATTACTGCATTAACTTCTGGCATCATCTGTATTGAAAGCATAGCACCAGCCTGGAACTGGGAGGCTTGGCTGATACAGTTGAAGGTTGTGTGGCCATCCAGTGAGACCTGGACAGACTGAGAGCTGGGGGACATAGAGGAACCAAATGAGTTTCAATAAGGACAAGTGCAAAGTCCTGCATCTGGGGAGGAATAATAAACTGCATCAGACCAGGTTGAGAGGTAATCTGCTGGAGAGTAGTCCTGTGGAGGGACCTGGGAGTGTTGGTGGATAAGAAGTTATCCATGGGACAGCAATGTGCCCTTGTGGCCAAGGCCAATGGGATCCTGGGGTGTATTAAGGAGAGTGCATCCAGCAGATCCAGGGATGTTCTCCTCCCCCTCTACTCTGCCTTGGTGTGATCTCATCCTGAGTACTGCATTAAGTTTTGGACTCCCCAGTTAAAGAGGTACAGGGATCTGCTGGAGAAGGTCCAGTGGAGGGCTATGAGGATGATTAGGGGCTGGAGCACTGCCTGGTGAGGAGACGCTGAGGGATCTGGGGCTTTTTAGTCTGGAAAAGAGAAGACTGAGAAGGGATTGAATTAATGTTTGTAATTATCTGAGGGTTGAGTGTCTGGAGGGAGGGACAGGCTCTTCTGACTTGCTTCCAGTGATAGGACAAGGAGCAATTGATGTAAGCTACAGCACAGGAGGTTCCATCTCAACACATGGGGGAACTTCTTTGCTGTAAGGGTCACAGAGCGCTGGAACAGGCTCCCCAGAGAGGTTGTGGAGTCTCCTTCTCTGGAGACTTTCAAAACCCACCTGGATGCGTTCCTGTGCAAACCACCTTAGGGGATCCTGCCTTGGCAGGGAGGTTGGACTCAACGATCTCTGGAGGTCGCTTCCAACCTTTAAGGTTCTGTGATTCTGTGAAGTAACTCAGAGTACTTTACATAGCACAAGTAGCTACCCATCTGGAACAGGTTGCCCAGAGAGGTTGTGGAGTCTCCTTCTCTGGAGACTTTCAAGGCCCATCTGGATGTACTCTTCTGTGACCTGAACTAGATTGTATGGTCCTGCTCTGGCAGGGAGGCTGGACTTGAACGTGTCCAGAGAAGGGCAACGAGGCTGGTGAGAGGCCTCGAGCACAAGCCCTATGAGGAGAGGCTGAGGGAACTGGGACTGTTTAGCCTGGAGAAGAGGAGGCTCAGGGGGGATGTTATTGCTGTCTACAACTACCTGAAGGGTGGTTGTGGCCAGGAGGAGGTTACCTTCTTCTCTCAGGCAACCAGCACCAGAACAAGAGGACACAGTCTCAGGCTACACCAGGGCAGGTTTAGGCTGGAGGTGAGGAGGAAGTTCTTCACTGAGAGAGTAATTTGTCACTGGAATGGGCTGCCCAGGGAGGTGGTGGAGTCACCGTCCCTGGAGGCGTTCAAGGCACGTTTGGACATGGCACTTAGTGCCATGGTCTAATCTTGAGGGCTGTGGTGATGGGTTGGACTTGATGATCTCTGAGGTCTCTTCCAACCCTTGCGATACTGTGATACTGTGATACTGTGATCTCTGGAGGACCCTTCCAGTCCCCAATATCCTGTAATTCTGTGATCATAGAATCATGCAATTGTTTCAGTTGGAAAATACTTCTAAGATTGAGTCCAACCATCAGTCTAACACCACTATGGCCATTAAACCATGTCCCAAAGTGCCATGTCTACATGATTTTTGACCACCTCCATAGGCAGCCTGTTCCCATGCCTGACCACTCTTTCAGTAAAGAAATTTTCCCTAATATCCAATCTAAACCTCCCCTGGCACAACTTGAGGCCATTTCCTCTCAATTCTAGCACCTGATATTAGGGAGAAAAGATCAACCCCCACCTCTCTATGACCTCCTTTCAGGGAGTTGTAGAAAGCAATGAGGTCTCCTCTCAGCCTCCTCTTCTCCAAAATAAAAATCCCATTTCCCTCCTCATAAGATCTGTTCTCTAGACCCCTCACCAGTTTCATTGCTTTTGTCTGGACACACTCAAGCACCTCAATGGCTTTCTCATAGTGAGGGACCCAAAATTAAATGCAGTACTAGAGTTGCAGCCTCACCAGTGGCAAGCAGAGGAGCAATTGTTTCTGAAGATGTATGAATGGTAAGGAAGATGCTGAGGTGCATCTTTTTTGGTTTGTTGGTTTGTTTCTCATATAAAACCAGTGCAACTGGGAACCCAAAGATCCCATGTTCAAAGGACTCAATTTGGACCTTTTAGATGAAAAAATTCTCTAGAATGGGCAAGCAGCAATTCATGAAGCAGTGAATTCCTTTATCACAGAATCATAGAATCAAGCAGATTGGAAGAGACCTCCAAGCTCATCCAGTCCAACCTATCACCCAACCCTATCCAATCAACTAGACCATGGCACTAAGTGCCCCAGTCAGTCTTTTCTTGAACACCTCCAGGGACGGTGACTCCACCACCTCCTTGGGCAGCCCATTCCAATGCAAATCACTCTCTCTGCAAAGAACTTCTTCCTAGTATCAAGCCTATACCTCCCGTGACACAACTTGAGACTGTTGCTGGTTGCCTGGGAAAAGAGACCAACCCCTACCTAATCACTAATTCCCACTATTAAAATTTTATTGCTACAAGCCAGGCAAACCCCGAAAAAGGAGTTGACTGGTTGAAAATGATGCATGAAAAGCACTTTCAGTAGAAAGATAGGATAAGGTGAGTTGACTTGCTAAGAAAATGTTGAGATTTACATCCTTGTATCAGAGTCTCTAAAACCTTTGGGATTTCTGAGTGTCAACAGCAAGTCTCCACAACCTCCTTCTTTAGAAGGAGGACAGGGAGCAATAAATATATTCAGAATCCATCTCATAGCTAGGGACTTCTATATCAAGGTGCTGACTCTAATGAAGTCTGGTAAACATGGGAAGTTTTTTCCCCCCCATTTTTCAGCTCCCTTTCACCCCCTGAAAAGTTTATTGTGAACAAGGTTAGAAGTCAGAACTATTTTGTGGGATTGTGTTTATTCAGTTGTTTCTCAGCAGCCAAATGTTTTCTGCTGGCAACAAGAGAACCCTTGAGTAACCTGCTGAAAATTTCTTGATTAAAGAAGAACTTTCTACTTCAAATCATGGGTTTGAATGTTTCAAAAAAGCTTCCCAGCTGGCTTTCTCTAGCTGAAATTTTTGAGGGTAAGTAAACTGAGAACGTGAAAGCTTTTCTCTCTCCTGCATCAGCTGCTGGTTTGTGAGACTATCAATATTTCATGAGGGGAAGCTTTTAATCTCTTCCTTTAGGCCAAAGATTCATGTCTCTTCCTTCCTTTGGTCTGGTAAGCTGGGAAGTGAGCTTTGTTCAGTGATGCACTCCTGTGCTTTGTTTGACTCCAGACCCCTTCTTTATTTTTTCTGACTCTTACACTCTCACCAGAACTTCTGCGATTGAAAACAAACAAAGAGCATCCCTACAAATCAGAACACTGAAGGTTCCACCTTAATTTCTTTACAGTGAGGGTGACAGAGCACTGGAACAGGCTGCCCAGAGAGGTTGTGGCGTCTCTTTCTCTGGAGATTTTCAAACCTGCCTGGATGCGTTCCTGTGATCCTGCCTTGGCAGGGAGGTTGGACTCAATGATCTCTGGAGGTCCCTTCCAATCTCTAAAGTTCTGTGATTCTGTGATCCCTCCTTCCAGTCTTCTAGAAATAAGATCTCAGGGCAAAAGATTCCCTAAATCAGAAGAATCTCAGCATTCTTTTATTTTTTCCCTCTGGTTCTGCAGAGGTCCCAGCTGAGGATGAAAAGTCTCAGCCTATAACTCTGTCCACATTCTCCTTTGAGACAACGATTGACTAAAATAAAGATATGACTGATTTCTAACAGTTTATTCCAGTGCAGAGCTTGTCCTTCACCTGTGCCTGCATTTTTACAGTGGCAGCATCAGCTTCACACAGCAAATCAACTCACAGCCATGTTTCCACTATCTCCTCAGGCTATGAAGAATGTAATTTTTCAGTGTTTGCCTGAATCCCACACAGCAGTAATCAGCAATCATCAAAACCAGCAAACACAAATAATTAAGACATTTCCAGGACATCCAAACAGTCTTCCCTGTGCTGCATGTAGCTATGGGTAGAAGCGTCATTTGCACCACTCAAAAGGGAAAGAGTACCTTTAGCCCCACGTCTTCAGCTCAGCTCAAGCAAGCTGGACAAAAAAAAAAAGAGCATGAATGATGAAATCCAAATGATTTGACATTTTCAAAGGAAATACTCTGTTGTGGTTCCATAACCAGCCCCATAAACATAAGGAAGCACAGTCAGTGGATTAACTCTGACTCTGCACGAGCATTAATTACCTTTAGTATCTGGTGTCATTCCATTTACTTCAGTATCTAATGTCCTTACACACACTATGGCAGAGCAACCAGTGTCCTTCACACCCTCACTACCCATTTCTCCCACAGACTTATGCCAAGAGATTCCAAGCTTCATTATACTGGCATGTCTTGGTATGTTTATTAGTCACACGTTCCTGGTGTCTTCTCTAGCTTGGGTTCCTTGGCCAGCCTCCATATCTGTAATGCACTCCAGTCAAGAGCTCATATGAAACTTTGACAGAGAGGATACACTTTGTGAATGTGTAATATTTCATAATGCTGATAATAGCAGAGAGAGAGAGGGGGAAGNAGACTGTTTACGAAGGCCTCCAATGATAGGATGAGGGTCAATGGTTTGAAATGATAGAAAAGCTGATTTAGATTTAGATTGGATGTTAGGAACAAGCTCTTTACCACAAGGGTGGTAGAACACTGGAACAGGTTGGCTAGAGAGGTGGTTGAGGCTCCATCCCTCGAGATATTCAAGATGAGGCTAGACAGGGCTCTGGGTGACCTGATCTAGTTGCGAATGGCCCTGCTGACTGCAGGGGGGTTGGACTAGCTGACCTTTGGAGGTCCCTTCCAACCAGGCTGATTCTGTGATTCTATGAATGTACATAAAATGACATAGATGATCCTGCACGTATATCACAGGATCACAGGATGTTAGGGGTTGGAAGGGACCTCCAGAGATCACCAAGTCAAACCCCCTTGCCAGAGCAGGACTACAGAATCTAGCTCACGTCACACAGGAACACATCCAGACACGGTTTCAAAGTCTCCAGAGAAGACTTTCCTACCCCAGAGACTATTCTCTGGGGATCCTGTGCATTGCTGCTCTGGGTGCTACAGCAGACAGACCACTAGACTACCAACCATAGCAGGCAGAGACAGAGTTCAAGCTACTAATGTGGCATGTATGTGCAGAGATGGGCCTCCAAATGCCTTTGTCTGAAGTCACAGCTCCCTGTGATCTCACTGTCCCACTTGTGAGCACACATCCTATGATGATGATCAAAGGACTGAAACATCTGTCATACACTCCAGGAGAGCCTGAGAGAGCTGGCACTCTTCAGCCTGCAGCGGGAAAGGCTCAGGTGGATTTTACCATCATGTATAAATAGCTGATGGGGGAAGGAGTAAAGAAGACAGAACTAGACTCTGCTCAGTGGTATCCAGCGACAGAACAAGAGGTAATAGGCACAAAGCAAACCACAAGAGATTCTGCCTGTACACAAAGAAACACTTTTTGTTTTTTCCTTTTTATGTGAAGGTGTTTGAACATTGGAGCACATTTCTCAAAGAGGTTGTGGAGTGTCCATCCTTAGAGATATTCCAAACGTGACTGGACACGGTTCTTTCCAACCAGCTCTAGAAGACCCTACTTGGAGCTGGACTGTCACCAAAAGACTGCCAAATTCAGCATTTCTGTGATTTTGTACTACTGCTGAGCAGAACATAACAACTTTTCATTATCTGGACCACCACAGATGGAAAGATCATATTCCTTATCACTGGCTTTCCTGAGAACTACGTTTGCTTGTTGTTAAAGAGTGCAAAGAGAATGGCGAGTGTCCCCTTCTGGCACCCTGTGAATCCATATATTAATTCCCCCTGTATCATAAAACTTCAAGTACAGATTGCTGTGTGCTTGGAAAGCCAATCTGAGCAAGCAGAAACAAGTAAACCAGCTTGGTCTTCCCTACCTTATGCTCTTCTTCCCTGTTTCCCTCCATGCTACTGACCTACATTAGCCCAGAGTAATGATCCCTGCCTGCTAGTGTGGAGATTGCCATGATCTAGCCTGCTTCAGTCCACCTAAATCACAGAGAAAGAATGTGGTTAGGATGGAGCAAGGTCCTGTGCTTGCATCTGGCAAAGGCATATTGTGCCCTCTGAGAAAGTGTGAGTACCACAGGCTGTGGAAACCTGGTAATAACACTTCTGAAAATAGGCACAAGGGAAGATGAGGGGAATGGAGGGATGAGAGGCAGTGGAAATGGAGGGGAAGGACCAGAACGCTACACAACTGTTCTTTCTACCACATCATTTTGTCACTCTCCTAAGAGGACAAAACTCAGTGGACTCAATGAGCCACACAGCAAAATGCCCAAGTAGCCAAGAGCTGTGAGACAAGTATCACATTCCTTGGAAAACTACACACAAAGGGAGCACTAGAAGTGGTTTCTCATCATCTCTTCTCCACTACAAAACAAGGATAGGCACAGCATTCAGTTTTGATGGCAGCCCTTGCTGGCTTGATCGTTCTGCTGTGGAAAAGAGAGATTACACAGCCTTGCTACCTGCCATACAATGCAGTCCTGTGACAAGAATCATGGCCACGCTACTTGACAGCTTCTTGACAACTGAAGCATTGCAGCTTTGCATCAGCAATCAGTGAACCCTGCTCACCTACCCCTCATGGTGCTTCTGCTACATGAGGCAGGCTGAATATCAGGAAACCAGAGCCCTCAAGAAACTCATGTGTGCCTTAGAGACTAGCACATCAGGAATTTTCTGTATCTCTATGTGCAAGGACCCTGCAGAGTCAGGTAGTGCCAGAGGCAGTAAACTATCAGTACTCAAGTTTTCTTGTCACCCTGGTCATGTGTGTTGGGCAGCATTTGTAGGCATGGCTTTTTTTTTTTTTTTTTTTTTTTTTTTTTTTCATGTAGCTGTGCAGCCTAAAGGCTGGAAAAGCTAAAACAATTACTGAAGAGAGTTAATCACATTATCAATAAGTTGTAGTGTTTCTGTACAGTATTTGTGAGCAGACAGACACCTACCAAATCCGTTTCCTAGCAGATCCATAAAAAGGTGAACCTCTTACTGCTTTTACTGAACTTTGTTTCAGGTTACTCAACAGAAATCCAGAAAGAAAGTGCACAGCAACGAATGAACCAACCTTCTGTATATCCCATAAAAAGTATTACCCCGGAAAAGCTCCTGGTAACCGCAATCTCAGCTCCCACAAAGATGATATTCACACAGGTTGTAAAGAAAATGATGCAGAGAGCTTTTCTCCCATTTAACCACAAAACACCAGCCTCATTCCAGATGTTACTGAACAGAAATAATCAGAGAGGGCTTTGTTTTAAACACTAATCACCAAGATTATGGGGGGGAGGGCAGGACACAAATAATAATAATTTTAAAATCCTTGCTTTAACTCAGCATTTTTAATCTAGTCACACTCTGGAACACAGGGCTCCATTTTACTCAGTGATTCCCACTGTAAGTCCCTGTCTTGAATGAGTAGGGAGCATGCAGTTTGCAGCTGAACTACCCACACCACATCATTCAGACAACAGCCTCTCTTGCTTTTCCACATGTCATTGTTAATATCATTCTTGCTCAGTAATGTATTAAGAGGTGCTGAACTCGACAGGAATTTAGGGCACTGGAAAAATCAGCTTGGAAACTCATGGGTGCATGCAGACCAGTGCCCTCAATTGCTCCCTGCTGCCCTAAGCTGCTTTTGTACTACAATTTCATGGCTGGTTCCCACTCATTTTCTTCACACTGGTAATCCAAAGGGGCCACTGGATTCCCTGGAACTCAAGCCATTTAAACCAGTTGAGCATCTAAGCAGGTCTTAGTCTGTCTCTCTATTAGAGATGCAGGGGCTTCATTCCTTCCCTTGGCACCATCCTGGAAAATCAGGGAACCCTGGCTAATCCAATACCTTAAACTGGACACAGTCAATTTCTGACATGCACTTCCCCAAGAAAGAAGATTTTGACCATGAGCCAAGTAGCTCGAACTGTCCTTGCTGTTCTGTGGTAGCAATAATTATCACAGTATCCCAAAGGTTGGAAGAGACCTTAAAGATCATCAAGTCCAAACCGTTACCACAGACCTCAAGAATTAGAACTATAGAATCGTAGATTGACCCAGGTTGGAAGTCGCCTCTAAAGGTCATCTAATCCAACTCGCCTGCAGTGAGCAGGGTCATCCTCACCTAGATCAGGTAAACCCAGAGCCCCTTCAAGCCTCACCTTGAATACTTCCAGGGATGGGGCCCCAACCACCTCTGGGCAACCTGTTCCACCCTCATGCAACCTGTTCCACACACCCAATGTAAATCTGCTCTTCTCTTGTTTCAAACCATTCTCCTCATCCTTTCATTGCAGGCCTTCGTAAACAGTACCTCTGCAACCATCAGATACGGGAAGATGGTTTAGAATGAACTAAGATTCTTCTGTGACCATAGAACTACCTGGTTAGGGTTTGTGTCTCAGGACAATCCTCTCCCACTCTGAAAACAAACAAACAAACAACAACAATAAAAAAACCCAAACAAACAATAAAAAAAAAAAAACCAACCAACCAAGCAAAAAAATAATCCCATGAGATGCACCTAATAACTGTCTGAGATGCAGAGGAGCTAGTTATATTCACTTCTCAGTTGTGCCCTGTGACAGGACAAGGGGCAATGGATGGAAACTACAGCACAAGAAGTTCCACCACAACATTAGGAAGAACTTCTTTACTGTAAGGGTCACAAAGCCCTGGAACAGGCTGCCCAGAGAGGTTATAGAGTCTCCTTCTCTGGGGACTTTCAAGCCCTGTCTGGATATGTTCCTGTGTGACCTGAGCTAGATTCTATGATCCTCCTCTGGCATGGGGTTGGACTCAATGATCTATGGAGGCCTCTTCCAACCCCTAACATCCTGTAATCCTACCAGCCATGGCACTCTGAAAATATTTAGATATTTCAATTTCCTTACCATTATCACTGCTCATCAGAGTTCCACTATGGAGTATAAGAAGTCTTGAAGCTGGGTACAGTTTAGATTGCATTAGAGAAGATTGAGCACTATTAAGGTCCTTCTAACCTAAGCCATGCTATGATTCTATGATGATGATGATTCCTACACTAAGGAAACCACAGAATTACAGAATGTTAGACATTGGAAGGGACCTCAAGAGATCACCCAGTCCAACTCCCTAGGCAAAGCATTACGCTTCTGGATATTTATCTGCAGGAGGTTTTAGACTTTCTTGTAAAACAAACAAAGCCTAGAACATGTTAACATCCACTACAGAAAACCACATCTTTTGATAGTGCTTCATTAGCAGAGTATTGAAAAAGCTCTGGAGAAGAGTCAGAGTTAACAAACTTGATCTGTAAATGACTCCATAAAAGCTGACATCTCTCCTGCATCCTGTTGGGGGCTGACCTGCTGGAAAGCAACTCTGTGGAAAAGACCTGGGACGCCTGGTGGACAAGAAGATGACCACATACCTTTTACCCTAAGATGCATCGAGTGCGGCCAGCAGGTTGAGCGATGTTCTCCCCCAACTCTGCTCTGCCCTGGTGAGGCCTTATCTGGAGTACCGTGTCCAGTTCTGCGCTCCCCAGTTCAGAAAGGACAGGGAACTGTTTGAGAGGGTACAGCAAGGGGCTACAAAGGTGAATAGTGGACCAGACCATCTTCCTTATGAAGAAGGGCTGAGGGACTTGGAGCTTTTTAGCTTAGACAACACTGAGTGAGGATCTTATCAATCCTTCAAGAACAGGTGGGTGTCAGGAGGATGGGGTCAGTGTTTTTCAGTGGTGCCCAGCAATAAGACAGGAAGTTCTGTCTAAACTTTACACTGAAGGTGGTGGAACACTGGAATAGGCTGCCCAAACACATGGTGGATTTTCCATCTCTGGAGTAATTCAAAACTTGCCTGTACACCATCCTCTGCAATCTGCTCTAAGTAACAGGCTCTGGTGAGTTGCTGGACTAGATGATCCCCAGAGATCACTTCCAGCCTCCCCTATTCTGTGATTCTGTGGTTCTCTGATCTTAGCTAATATCAAATTAATTCCGCAGTAATCATTTATGTTTTTCATAAACTATTCCAAATTAAGTTCAAATCTATGTACAGTCGAAGAGAAGAATTAAAGTCTTCGCTAAAGCAGCATCATGGTTATGAGGCCTATGGGCAAAATAAAGGATGTTCAAGTATATATTTCATTGCCTCCAGCTTCTAATTTTATTATCTTTAAGCATACATTCTTTGTGACCACAGAATACTGTCCAAAGTTACAAAACACCAAGAGATTAAAATCTATTTGCTGTCACTTTAACATATCTCTCCTTTATAAAGAGGGTTGGATGGGTTTCCTGTTTATTGTACTATGGTAGGACACAGTGGGTATAACAAAAGCTCTTATTTAACGCAGAACCACAGAATACATCTGGTTGGAAGAGACCTCCAAGATCATCCAGTCCAACTCTCAACCCAATACTGAAGGGTCAACACTAAACCATGCCCCTAAGCACCAGGTCCACAGGCTGATTGAATACCTTCACGGATGGTGACTCCACCACTGCCCTGGGCAGACCATTCCAATGTTTGAGAACCCTTTCAGTGAAGAAATATTTCCTAGTATCCAGCCTCAACCTCCCCTGGTGCAGCTTGAAACTGTTTCCTTTGGTTCTGTCATTTGTCACCAAGGAGAAGAGGCTGGCTCCTCCTCGCTTCAACCTCCTTTCAGGTGGCTGTAGAGGGCAATGAGGTCTCCCCTCAGCCTCCGTTTCTCCAGACTGAACAACCCCAGCTCCCTCCGATGCTCTTCACAGCCCAGGTGCTCCAGGCCATTCTCCAGCCTTGTTGCCCTTCTCTGGACACACTTCAGCCCCTCAATGTCCTTAGTGTAGCTAAGGGCCCAAAACTGAACACAGCTCTCGATGTGTGGCCTCATCAGTGCCGAACACAGGGGGATGACCACCTCCTGTCCCTGCTGGTCAGGCCACAGTGTTTCTAACCCAAGCCAGGATACCATTGGCTTTCTTGGCCACCTGGACATACTGCTGGCTCATATTCAGTCAACTGTCAGCCAATATCCCCAGGTCCCTCTCCAAGTTGCAGCTCTATGCAAAACATCATCAGATATGAATAGGCAAGAAAGACTCAACTGTTTAGTTCAGAAGAAATAATTTATGTTGATTTTTCATTTTATATAGGAGCAAAGCGCCGTGCAAGAGGTAGGCAATGAAGTCTTTGTTCCCACATTCTTCATGTTCATTTTGGAACTTCATAAGTCAAGAAGGCTTATAGAGAATGGAAGCGAGGACAGAGGACATGGGATGAACACAAAGATACTGTTCGTGCAGCCAGAGCTGTGGTAAGGAAAGCTAAGGCACAGCTCGAATTGAAATTGGCCAGGGACATTAAAGGGAACAAGAAGAACTTCTTCAGGTATATTAGTGAGAAGAGGAGAACTAGGGACAATGTGGGACCCTTACAGAAGGAAAATGGAGAGCTGCTGACAAAGGACATGGACAAGGCTGAGGTGCTCAATGACTTCTTTGCCTCAGTCTTTAACAGCAAGGGCTCCAACCACAATGTCCAAGTTGCAGAGGGTAAAAGTGAGGACTGGGAGCAGGCAAATCTGCCTACTATAGTAGAAGATGATGTTTATGAGCTCCTAAGAAACCTGAATGTGTACAAGTCCATGGGGCCTGATGAGATCCACCCACGGGTCCTGAGGGAACTGGCAGATGAAGTTGCCAAACCACTGT
>VWZE01019643.1:44766-64223 GCA_013396675.1 Eubucco bourcierii
GGTCCAGAGGAGGGCCACAAAGATGATCAGAGGGCTGGAGCAGCTCTCCTATGAGGACAGGCTGAGGGAGTTGGGGCTCTTCAGCCTGGAGAAGAGAAGGCTTCGAGGGGACCTGATAGTAGCCTTCCAGTATCTGAAGGGGGCCTACAGGAAGGCTGGGGAAGGATTATTTACAAGGTCCTGTAATGACAGGACAAGGGGCAATGGGCTTAAACTGGCAGAGGGGAGACTAGATGTTAGGAGGAAGTTCTTTACAGTGAGGGTGGTGAGGCACTGGAACAGGTTGCCCAGGGAGGTTGTGGATGCTCCCTCCCTGGATGTGTTCAAGGCCAGATTGGATGAGGCCTTGAGTAACCTGTACTAGTGGGAGGTGTCCCTGCCTATGGCAGGGGGGTGGGACTAGATGATCCTTGAGGTCCCTTCCAACCTTACCATTCTATGATTCTATGATTCTATGGGAGTTAATGGATATTACGATGAAGAGACACAGAAATCAAAAGACAAACACTGCTCCATTTTGCTGCCAGCCTCCCAGGCACAGATATTCCCACCTGGGATGTGGAATTGTGTGGACCTGTCAATCTGTTGTGAAGCAAGGCTGAGCCGCTCTTTATGTTGGTGGATTTCAGCAGCCTTTTAAAAGTGTCATAAACAGATGAGATCACAGACATTGCAACACCATGAGAAACACATCACAGCCCTGCTAGACAGAATCCATGTTTTGAATGTGCATTACCAACAGCGGCTGTATTCTATAGAGTGATAGCCAGCTTCCATTTACTACCTTGAATTAATAATTGAAGGTATTGACTACCATAGTTTCAGACTGCTGTTAGTAGTCTCTGATACATAGATTGATACCCTGTTATTAACACAGCAAATATGACCCTGGACAGTCCCCAAACCTTTCCCCAATTTAATAACTGACACACAGTCTCCTTTCCCCTTTCTGTAGAGCAGCTACTCTGAGAAGAAACTCATCTGCTCTTCTGCAGCACACTGGAAAACTACCAAATAACCAGAAGAGCACACGAAATATTTAGAGGGCAAACAGACACAAAGTCAAACCAGACCATAGCAAAATTCCAGTTCTGCCCAGACACTGGCATCTTTAATAACACCAAGATCTCACTGCGTTTCTCATCCCAGCTGCCAACAGATGGCCCTTGCTGCCCTGCTGGCGTTAAGTCAACATTACCCCAGAAGGACTGAATCAGTGGCTCCAAAGTCTTTACACCAAATGTACAGACTTGCTGGAGCAACCAGCAAAACAATTTTCACCTAATCACAGAATCACAGAATGTCACGGGCTGGAAGGGACCTCAAAAGATCATCCAGTCTAACCCCTCTGTCACCTCACAGTGAAAAAATTCCTCCTCACGTTTAAACGAAACTTCCTATGCCTCAACTTCCACCCACTGGCCCTTGTCCTGTCATCGGGCATCATCCAGCAGAGCCTGGCTCCATCCTCCTGGCACTCACCCTTTACATATTTATAAACATTGATGAGGTCATCCCTCAGTCTCTAAGTCAAGACATTCAATAGCGTTTCTGACAGATTAGCCACAGCACACGAAACATGGCAGTGTTCTGGTTCACGTTAGTGTTATTTCTCAAACACAGGAGGAAACCCAAAAGCACAGAGGAAATATGTGCAAAGCATTAGTGCCAAGACACCAGAAGTCAATATGGCTTGAAGTCCACAAGACAAAGTTATCCTATCACAATTTCCTGAACAATTTTGTTCAGGACTATCAGATTTATATCACATCAGTGTATTTCTCATAAGCAAAAAAGATTTCTCACTTGGTATTTGCAACCTTATTCATTCACTTCTTGACTCACTGCCTCAGCAAAGCAATGATTTAGGGTGACAATGGAGCCTTAACCTGCCTTTTAGCTCAGTGGCCAACCCTCATTTCCAATGTCATTACTACACTGTAATGACCAGTTGTATCTCATACTCCAGAGAGTTTATATTACCCTATAAACACCACCAGCTGCTCCTGTAACTTTCAGATCTTACCCACTTCGGGATTTAAATATTAAGTACCACAGAGTTTACATTAAAGCCCCACCAGCAGTCAATGCTCTTCTCTTGGAACACCAACCATTTTATCACCTAAATAACCATAACAAAGGCATGTACCCCGAGTAACAGAGATTATTTTCCTATTCTTTTCTAAATAAATACAGCAAGGATAATTCAATTTAAGGGGAAAAAATATTTTTAAAAAAACAAATAAATACACTCCCAAAAATTGTCCCTCTGTGGGAGGAAGCTGTTCAAATACACAGGCTGGAGAGCAGTCTCAGAAGAAGGATTTGGGGATGCCTGTTGATAATAAACTCAACATGAGCCAACAATGGCCACTTGCACCCCAGAAGGCAGCTGTGTCCTGGGCTGTACCAAACGAAGTGTGAGCAGCGCAACAGGGAGGGGATTCTGCCCCTCCGATCTGCTCTGCTGAAACTCCAAATCCAGTGCTGCCTCCAGTTCCAGTGCCCCCAGCATAAGAGGGACATGGAGATACTGGACTGGGTCCAGAGGAGGGCTGATGAACTTCCCCTATGGGGGCAGACTGACAGAGTTGGGGCTGTTCAGCCCAGATAAAAGAAGGCTCTGGGGAGGTCTTAGAGCAGCCTTCCAGCACCCAAAAAGAACCTACAAGAAAGATGGGAAGGAACTTTATACAAGGGCTTGTAGTGATAGGATGAGAGAGAATGGGTTGAAGCTTGAGGAAGGGAGATTTAGGCTGGATATTAGGAAGATATTCTTTCCAGTGAGCATGGTGAGACACTGTCACAGGTTGCCCAGGGAGGTTGTGGATGCCTTCTCTCTGGAGGTGTTCAAGTATAGGCTGGATGAGACCTTGAGCAACCTGGTCTAGTGGAAAGTGTCCCTGCCCGTGGAAGGTGTCCCTGCCCATGGCAGGGGGATTGGAACTAGATGACCTTTAGGGTCCTTTCCCACCTAAACCATTGTATGAATCTATGAATCTATTTATCAATGAATCTTTATTTTGGGAAATATGTCTTTCTCTCTTTATCTTTTCAAACTCCTGAAAAAAAAAGTCTCTGCAACTGAAACAAAGAAACATAATCACACCAATTGAAGATACAGATATCAGGGTAGTGGGAAATAAATATCTCTTGAGTATTTCAGGAGCATTTGCAAGTGATTTATTTGCATCAAAAGCCATAGAAATAGACAAAATTCAGGAAAACAGGTTCATAACAACATTTGACCAACTAGAAAAGGAACCAAAAGGAAAGTGACCTCTCCTGTAATAGTTTTTTGGGGACTGAAGATGATACCGCACACTGAAAACAGAAGAGACAAAGTCATCAGAAGAAAGCAAAGATAAATCTAAACACCTACCATTGCCTGAGGGATTCCACTTGTAGGCAGGACCCTGTTGGCAGTTTCAGCTCCAATCCTCAATCCAGAAGGTGTAGGGAATGAAATACCCTAAGAGTCTGGAAGGATCCTTCATTCAGAACTTAGTGCAGAATTTTACATGCAGATTTGTGCTCTGAACAGTCAACCAGCAATGAGCTAAATAGTCAATAAATTTAAAATTCTTTTTTCTTTTCCTAATCTGAAAAAACACTTCCAAGTCTGTATTTTGTTCACAGTATTCACAGGAAAATAACTGGAGAATCCTCCCATGCCTTATCTGTTCTGTGCTGTTCACCAATGCATTACTCCTAATACAGTTTAGACTTATACTGAGCTATGGGTCTGATTTAGGCTCTATGTATTACTTGTCAAAGAGAAATCACTCTACCAAAAATAACTGAGCTGCTGTAAAAGCAGACTGTGATTGCATGAACGTGGATGTGTGCAACACCAAAGAGTGTAATTGTGGGCTTGGCCACTCCTTCCCCTGGTTAACAAGATGAAAAATAAGAGGTATTTATTAAAGGGACTGTGCTGGTTTGAGGCTAATTGGAATATTTGAATGAAAAAAAAAATAGATTCTAGGCTGTGCAAAGAAAACAATGGTGACGTCTGCTTCACTCATAGGCTTGCTGAGATGTATAAAAACAAGGACACAAACATAGATAAGGTAGAAAGTCTCTTGCTCTCTCTTTGGGAGCTGCTGTGTCTTCTGGCCTTTCTGCTGTGTAACCCAACTAATCACTCTGCTTCTAACCCTGCCTTGATGATCCTCCAAACTCACCTTGCACACAAGGCAGACCCTGGGGTAAGGTAGAGGGGTGGAAAAATATGGAAGGGTGGTTGGGAGCCTCTCCTGGGGACTCTGATTTCTGGGACAGGTATTGTGTTGCTGTATTACCTTTAACTTGTATATTTCTGTAAATATTCATGTATATTGTGTATATATCTGCTTGTATATTGTGCATATATCTGCTTGTATATTGTGCTGAGCTGTAAATAGAGCTTCACTCCTTAACTTCCAGCAGGCTGTGTCTAGTCTGGGTAATTTTCATAGAGTGTGGGCGGTGGGGAACTCCCAAACCATCACAATGGCAAAGAAAATCTCTTACCTATGTCCACTGTAGCAGGTACATTTGGATTGTCAAGACCTCAGACATTCATTTTCTTACCATTTCTACAAATTAAAGATATTTAGCCAAATCTTGTGAAGTGACTGTGGTCTGTATCAGTGGTATCAGCCTAGGTAACTGTGGGATGCTAAACATCGCATATCATTTGGGTGTCAAATAGCAGGCTTCTTATGTGGACCGAATATAGGTGATCCTCCCACTCCTGACACTGCTGTTAACCAGGGAGAGTGGAAATGATGACCCATGAAATATATTTGTCCTTGACCTGTCCTTCTTTTAAGGGTCACCTAAGCCTATTCTATGCATCTCTATCACATTGAGCGACTATTACAGGTTCCCCTGCTCGAATGCCAAATGTGCTAATGTTCCTATCTAGTGAGAGGAGGGCACCAAATATACCACCTACAATTACATCTTCATCTTCTAGCTGTAAAAGCTTTCTGTTCAAGAGTCATAATTGTCTCCTCATTGGAATAAAATCGGAGATATTTTTAGGAAGCCGTTAGAGGAGCTGAGTGAATCGAAACATTGTTGTGCTAATTAAAGCTCCTTTGATTTTTGAACTCCTCATCTCACCACCCTAAAAGTGAGCATTTTGATAGAAACACCAAATACAAGTTACAACACAATGCTCAAAGTACCCATGAGAAGCCTTGACTACAGAACATTTCTCATCTTCTTAGCAGACTGGAAGGGAGCATGAAACCATGGCCTCTACAGCCTTCTGAAGTGAAAAGATTCCTATTTACTCCTGTGGGCTCAGGTTTGCTTTAAGAGCACAACAGTTCCCTGCAGGTACTTGCAGAGCTCTGCTGTGGCCACATGTAGCAGCTGCTCTCAGGGCTACCACTGAATCAACCAATCTGACTTTCTTTGGCCATCTGACTTAACCTGTTCCTGATGCTTAAGAAGGACAAAACTGTTTAATATTTTCACTGATGATCTGGATGAGTGGATTGAGTTCATCATCAGTGAGTTTGCAGACGACACCAAGTTGGGAGCAAGTGTGGATCTGTTACAGGGCTCTGCAGAGGGACCTGGACAGGCTGCACAGATGAGTACAGTTCAATGCCAGGAATTTTAGCAAGTCCAAATGCAAGGTTCTGCAATTTGGGTACAACAACCCCATGCAACGCTACAGGCTGGGGACAGAGTAGCTGGAGAGCAGCCAGGCAGTGAGGGACCTGGGGGTACTGGTTGACAGCCAACTGAACATGAGCCAGTAGAGTGCTCAGATGGCCAAGAAGGCAAATGGCATCCTGGCCTGTATCAGGAATGGTGTGGCCAGTAGGACCAGGGAGGTAATTTTGTCCCTGTACTCAGCACTGGTTAGGCCACACCTTGAGTACTGTGCCCAGTTTTGGGTCCCTCAATTTAAGAAAGATGTTGAGGTGCTTGGACATGTCCAGAGAAGGGCACCAAGGCTGGGGAGGGGGCTGGAGCATAGCCCTGTGAGGAGAAGCTGAAGGAGCTGGGAGTGTGCAGCCTGGAGAAGAGGAGGCTCAGGGCAGAACTCATTGCTGTCTAGAACTATCTGAAAGGAGGCTGTAGCCAGGTGGGTTGGTCTCTTCTTCCAGGCACTCAGTGACAGAAAAAGAGGACACAGTCTCAAACTGTACCAGGGCAGGTTCAGGCTGGAAGTTAGGAAGAAATTCTTCATGGAAAGAGTGATTGGCTTTGGAATGGGCTGCCTGGGGAGGTGGTGGGGTCACTGTCCCTGGAGATGTTTAAAAGGAGGTTGGATGATGGCACCTAGTGCCATGGTTTAGTTAATTAGAAGGGTTAGGTGATAGGTTGGACTTGATGATCCTAGAGGTCTTTTCCAACCTGGTTAACTTTGGTTAATTCTGGTTAACTTCACCAGTGGGTAACAGCACACCTTTGAAGAAAGTTTCTTTTTGCTTTCAGAGGTAAAAGTCATTTTATGTTATGGAACGTTACACTCTTACTCACTGAAGTGTAAATATCGAGTTACTGTGCAACAAGGGAGTAATATTCACACCTGAGATTCCTGTTTCCATGAAGCAATTCTTTTGCATCCAATAATCAACCAGTACATGTAAGGTGAGTAACTTCCAAGAAATCACACTCATGTTGAAATCACCAACATTATATAAAGAAGGCAACACATTAAAAGAGCACTTTGTTACTGAATGGACTCTCTGCCTCTGTGTTGAAAGTGTGAATGATTTCATGCTCCACTTATAACCTGGGTGCCAGTGCAGCTGCAACAGAAAGAGTAGCTTATCATAGAATCATAGAATCATAGAAGGGTAAGGTTGGAAGGGACCTCAAGGATCATCTAGTTCCAACCCCCTACCATAGGCAGGGACACCTCCCACTAGTACAGGTTACTCAAGGCCTCATCCAATCTGGCCTTGAACACATCCAGGGAGGGAGCATCCACAACCTCCCTGGGCAACCTGTTCCAGTGCCTCACCACCCTTACTGTAAAGAACTTCCTCCTAACATCTAGTCTAAATCTCCCCTCTGCCAGTTTAAGCCCATTGCCCCTTGTCCTGTCATTGCAGGACCTTGTAAATAATCCTTCCCCAGCCTTCCTGTAGGCCCCCTTCAGATACTGGAAGGCTACTATCAGGTCCCCTCGAAGCCTTCTCTTCTCCAGGCTGAAGAGCCCCAACTCCCTCAGCCTGTCCTCATAGGAGAGCTGCTCCAGCCCTCTGATCATCTTTGTGGCCCTCCTCTGGACCCGCTCCAACACTTCCATGTCCTTCCTGTGCTGAGGGTTCCAGAACTGCACACAGTACTCCAGGTGGGGTCTGACGAGAGCAGAGTAAAGGGGCAGAATCACCTCCCTTGCTCTGCTGGCCACGCTTCTCTTGATGCAGCCTAGGACTCGGTTGGCTGTCTGGGCTCCATTATTCCATAGATCATCAATGTATCTAAGTTACATCTGCAGAGACACTTTTTTTTTTCCCTCAGTGTAGGCTGCTTCAGATAGAACCCGCAAGATAAGGAGGCAGCTTGGTGTAACCACAGAAAGAACTTCAATATACAATTTATTTCTTTTTTGTAACTGATGAAGCATAAAAGACAAGAAGGGGAGGATTTGCTCTGTGGGAGGAAAAAACAAAACAAAACACACATCTCTCTGCTTTTGAGACTAAGCAAGAAATTAACTCAGAGACTCAACTAATTCAGTACCCAATGTTGATTTTTAATGTTTGAAAAATCATTTTAAAGGGCAAAACCCTCATGTCCTAGGACCTGGTTTCTGAATGTGCAGAGTTTGGTTTGGAAACCTCCACTTAGGAAAACTGCCACATCACAGTAAGCATCTCAGTACAAGATATAGCAAAGGACAAAGAGACTGCACAGGCTGTGGGAATGATGAGAAATCATAAAGTATGAGACATCATCTTGCTAGCAGCATGGCCAAAGTAACCTAGTAGAAGCATTTTTCACACAGAGATGGAAACAGGTGGGATCTTTCCTCAAAAAAATATATGATTATGATACAAGAACTGGGATTCCCTGGTCCTAGCAAAAAAAAGCTTTCCAAGCCAGACCCCTGACAGCTGTGGGGAGACAGACCATGAAGGACCTCAGAGAAGATGAATAAGGGGGGGAGGGGAGGGAAGTATTTCACAAGAAGCATGGCCAAGAAGGGAGGACACTAGCAAAGGGAGACAGAAATGGGTTATACAGCAAGTGAGTTATAGATTCAGGAAAACAGGTTATGTAGCAACATCACAATTTCATCCAAATAACGCAATTGGAGCTTTGCTAAGGACAAAATGGAGAAGACTGATACTGTAGAGATCATCAAGAAGTATTTAATCTCTTTTTCTTTTTTTTTTTTAATGCAGAAAAGAAAAAAGGAAGAAGCAATGAGAGAGTTCAGAGCCAACAAAACTCAATGCCAGTGATCACACTCTTAAGTGAGGTATGGAAAGGAGTAACTTATCAAAGTAAGAACATCACCACAGAGCAGCTAACAGACAGATGACTAGACCCATTGAAGCCTGATGACTGCAAATCCCTCCTGGCAGCTCAACAAACCAGTTTTTATATAACAGATTTGATTAAGTCTGACTAAATACTTGAAGCTAAGTACATGAATACATGAATGAAGACTTCATTGACAAAAACTTTTCTTGACCATGAAAGTAAAACAAGTAAGTAAACAAAACCACAAGACAGACTGTTTGAAATCTCCTGCATCAGGTAAAATTAGGGCAACTTCACTTCATTTCACCATCTCTAACCAGCACTTTACCATATATGCAACCCATGGTTACATACTGCACCTCCCTACAGAAAGACCTGACAAGTCTTTATAGATGGACTTTCAGTAAACAATACCTGTGGCATAAAAAAGCAACCATTTATGTTGCTGCCTTCTTTACGTATAATAAAATATTGGGATGTGGCAGGCATGACTGTATCGGTTTGAATGAAATACACCTTAAAAAAAAAAAAAAAAAAAAAAAGCCAACAAAAAAAACCAAACCAAAACCCAAAACATTTTCAAAAGAAAACAAGACACAGTTTGACTTGCTGAAAGCCAACCCAAAGCAAAAACCATGATCAGTCACACAGTTGTTTGAAATCTGACTTCAAGTGAGCACTTGCATGATAATGCTACAGGCAGCGGATCAGCTTCAGCATTGTAGCCAGAATGCCCATAGCTGATACCCTCAAGCCTTTGGAGACCACTACCAGTATGTTTAATCTTTTTACCACTGCTTTTGGTAGAACTGAATGCCACTTCAGCAGTGAAGGAAGCAGCGTTTGGCCTCAAACTACTTCTCACTCAAGGCTGTGGAAGCCAAACCCTTAGATCAATTGTACTGTAAAGCTTGAGCTGACATTTACAAGCCTCTCAAAGCCCACAGTCACATTTCCCACTCGCTGCATTGCCATTTCTGATACCACTCAATAAGAAAACCATCAATGAACCAAACATTCATTTCAGATAGAACTGGCCAGTAGTGACAGCAGAGAAACCAGACTCCAGAAAATAACCAGACAGAATAATCCTGGGTTAAGATCCTTAAAAATTATCTTTAATTAATGCCAAGTATGAACAGATGAACAAGTACAGAAGCAGGTAAAATTGCATAGATGAAAACTATGCATTCCAAATAGTTCAAGAACTCATATAACATTAGAAGTGTAAAAAAAAAAATAAAAATATATGTATATATATATACATATAAATAAATGGTTAAGTCAAACAATTTCACTACTGGAAGTAAAATGTGACAATGAAGTACATACTTGACCCAAAGTGTAAGCGATTTGTAAATGGTGGAAATAAAACACAGCTGTGTCAGCTTAAATGGTTTGTTGCCCTGATGGTGCACTTTTCTATGGAGACTATTGAGTTTATATATTTCACATTGGTAACATTCGATCCTTTGAATCAGAGGTATTGTCAGAGAGGCCATATACAGTTCTACTGACAGCTGTTATTTGTTCATTTCAAACTGACATACTGAAAAAAAAAACCCAAAAAAAAAAAAACACCCAAACAAGAAAACCAAAACAACCAAACCAGACAAAACCAAACCAATGGTTCACATGGAAAGGGGAAAAAAAATTCATTTTAGCAGATTATAAGTAAGGGTTTGCTGAATTGAGTCATAAAAATACCATCCTTTACTTTTGTACAAAAGTAAAATATACATTTGACCCCAATTACATTATTAGAAATGTCACTGAAACAATAACATGGATCAAAGGCTGATGCACCTAAAGGAACTGAATGCAATGTTTTGATTTTATTAGAGAATCTAGAAATGGAAGATAAGGGTTTGTTTTCTTTTTTTTCATATGTAACTTGTATTGACATTTGCTGGAGCTTCTGAACAGGTGAAATATACAGAGTTACATAGGTATTAACAGATACTTTGAGACAAATTTCAGGTAAGACCTCAATTTAATTTTGTTTCCTTTGAGATCATCAAAGCAGGCTGTGCTTCACCAGTGGCAAGTTCACCTGCACTGAGTAAAACAGTAGAACACCCCAAAGTTTCATTTTTGCAAATATGAATACTGAGACCTTTAAGAATACTTGATAAGCATTTCAGGGGAATATAAAATAAATTCTCTACACCTGATTAAGTAAAGCTAGTAAACCAGAAAACGGGGAAAAAAAGAAAGTCAGCCTCAAGTAAGTTCGACCAAAACTGAAATGCAGATCTGTTGGTTAAAGCATCTCAGAAAAGGAGCCTGGTTCACACTTGGTATGTGGCAGGTATGGACCAAACTCGTTGTGCAATTGCAAGGACAGATTTCCAATTTCATCCACCTCTGTGGCCAGGGAGGGGAAATCACCACTTTGGAGTTGGTTCTGCACTCCTGGGAGTCTGAAATGAGTGTGACTGTCAGTGGCATCGGGCTGCTGGAAGCCTACAGGATCAGACTGCTCCTGGAAAAGCTGCAGTAGTTCCTTCCTCTTCATGTGTGTGTGGAAATTATTTAATCCAGAATGGAACCTCCCTAAACACAGTTGTCAAGGTAATATTTGGAAAGGAATATATTCTCTGCATAGGTATGCAGAAGATCTTATTCTAAAGTCTAACTCTCCACATTTTTCCTAGTAAATTTCAGCTCTTCCTGTCCTAGCATTTATTTTGTTTAGCTTTACACATGTGCATGTAAGAAACTGCCCTGTCCGAGTGTCAACTGTGGAAAAGTGGAACTCGCTCTCACTTCCTTAGACTTAAAAACAAGCAAGGGTTTATTTATGTCACACTTGGGCTTCAACTCTCTTATAATGGAAACAAACTTTCTGCAGTCCTGTCTAACAAAATCAATTTTTTCCCTTAGAAAAGAGAAAAATTAAAATAAAAAGGATTAAAAATCTGGCAATGAAAGTTGTCACTGCTCCCATTGTTGGCTCGGGCCAATGCCGCCTTTAATGAATGACACAGTTGATTTGCTAAAGAGAGTCTGATCGCTGCAATCTCTACTTGGACAAAATCAGTGCTGCAAACAAGAGGGCTTTTGCAGCTGAATTTTGTCCTGTCTCTAGTGCTCCATACTCTTTCAAGTGCCTGTCCATGTGAAGAACAGGTCAAGCACCTGCACAGAGACTTTGCAAGTGGAAATTAATTTCCATGGGCCATGATCATTGTGAACTTCCCAGAAGGCAGCGGGATTGATTCTCCTCACACCTACAAATGTGCAAACCAGGAACAAAGGAAGGAAATCACTAGGACTGTTACCAGGAACAGCAGCTAGCCCTCAGTAAGCCAGTGTGTGAATTTCCAGCACTCACATACTTTTTGTATATACTCACATACAGTTTTGTAGCACGTGGCCACACTCTGCCCAACCACCCCCTCCCCACCCCTGCCCTGCAAAGCAGTGTCAGTTCCATTACATTTAATGATTACTAAAGGCTTTTCTGTCTGAATGAACTTGTGAGGCAGATGAGGTAAACTGCATTAAGCCCCATTGTGTTCAGAATTAAAGCAGCCTTAATTCAATTCAGCTTTACTTTCCTTTCCAAAAAGAATGACTCCAAATCAGATTAAGGTTGCTTTTATACTGCAACAGAATGTCCATGCTGGGCTTTAAAGCAGTTTAACAAATCTGCTTTAAATGCACACCTTTCATTAATTCGGATTAGCTTTCCTGAGGGACCCGGTGGAGATAAGGCTTAAGAGACTCCATGCAGTGAATCTGCATGGGTTTGCTAGGAGGCTGTGAACTCATGCCCTGGCTTACTGAAGCACACTAACTTCCTCATTAAAAAAAAAAAAAAAAAAAAAAAAAAAAANGTAAATCCAGACCACTGTCTCTGTGGGAGCTGTCACACAGAGAATTTCAGCTCTTGGTCATCTGGCAGCAACTTCTCAGTCCTGTGAAGGAAGGGTATACAGAGCCTCTCATTTTCACTCTCCTTTGCCTGTTCCCTAGTTCTCTATGCTATGGTAGGACCAGATGGGGAATTTTGGCAGTGATACCAACCTTTGGGATTCCTGCCCACTGCCTTCTCACTTCATTCCTGTCTTTGCACTGCAATGCACTGCTGCCTTGCTCACTCAGATAAGTTTCTGCATCCTCTTCACTAAGTAGGTGAAGAAAAAGCTTTATGGGAGCCACTAAGAAGCACAGAGGCACAAAGAAGTAGCTGGTAAATGAGACTTAAGTAGTTGGAATGTCTACCTTGCTTCATCAAACTACATCCCAACTAACACTGCCATACACGCTAGTTTCTCTGTCCAGCATAACATGGACACTGCTTCTGGGAGGTCCCTACCACATGAATGAAGGTCTATTGACTTTCACAGAAGCACCAAACTGGCCATCAGCTCATTTCCAGTCATCTTCCACTGACATTAACAGCCCCACAGAGTTCACATGTGGCTAAAAGAAACATGCCAAAAGAAGGAGAAAAAAGAGCAAGGGTTTACTCTTAAGAACAGGCAGCTTGTTAAGTGCACCTTCAGGCCCACAAAGACATTTCAGCACTCCTCTGTAAAGGGAGTAAGAGCATTTTTCTTTTCCCACTGCTATTATTTTTGTGTTGAATGTGCCAAAAATGCATGCCTATGCTACCTGAGGTTAATTCCTGTACTCCACATGTATTGAGATCCTTTGGAGTAAGGTATAAACAGGCGAAGAAACATCCACACTCTCCAAATCATTCAGAGTCCTAAGGATCCAATTCCAGTCTCCTGACAAAGAACAACTGCTGCATGAAGCATTTTTCCCCTTCCATATGAGGAACAATTATCATTCAAGTCTTTAAACTAAGATGTGGCAGAATTTAAGTTACCAAAGTGAGGCCTCATCTCCCATATGCTACTTTCTGATCATCAGTTTCACAGCACTGAATTAATTATTGCTGTTTAGTTTAGTCTGTTGGCTGATTTATAAGATGAGTGCAACACTCAAGTCCATTTAGACACAAGAAGTCCTGCTCTATAAAATTCAGGAGTCTGAGAAGATTAAGACCACCAAAATTTAATGGGGTGAGAGGTATACAAGGGGCAAGGAAGTGAGCAAAGGGCAGTAAGGAAGTTCTACATCTACTTAGAGGATGTAATGCCCTGTTTTAGCTGATGCTTTGCATTTCTTGCAGGAATTAAGAGTTCCCTCAGTTCTTGATTATTTTCTCACCACCAAGATTCACAGAAGTCACACAATGAGAAATAAAATCAAGTCTTTCTGGAAACCTGGGAAGTCAGGCTTGTGCGTTAACTGGAGAGCTGGGTTGTTTTTAACTCTAAGTGCCTTGACTTTATATATATATATATATATATATATGTATATGTGTGTGTGTGTGTCTGCACATGTGTGATACACCCATCTGTAGGCACACATATATACATTTACACATACATATTAGAAAGATGGGGAAGAAAGGATCTGTACAGTGTGGAAGAAGTGTTCATCAGCAGTTTGGCCACATGCTAAGTGCAGAATGAAGATCCTCAACTTTTTTCACTTGAAAAATAAAGCTTTGTGCCTTCATCAGTTTACAATGAAAGTTATTATGCCCCAGGGCCTAGCAGACAAGGCTGGCATATTGCAGAAGATACCGTCTCCTAGTGTCGTTCCTTCCTTTACCAGATGAATGTAGAGTAAGTTTAGGGACCAGAAAGAAAATCTATCTCAAAGGATCTGTGATGGGATTTAAGATCTGACACACTGGTGTAAGGGAAGCAGGGAGGCAGGGATGGGAGAGCACTGGAAAGCCTCTCCCATGTACCTGCTAAGGAATCCAAAGGAAAGAAAAGTACACCCCTGCAGTCTGGTTGCCTGACTGGGCAATGACACAGTTCATGCTGATCCCTATTTCCTCCTGCATCCTGCCAGGACAGGACAGGCTGTCAAAAAGCCATCTCAGGGAAAGGAAGGGCAGGTACAATGATGGTAGTGATGTCTCTATAAACAACCCAGGGAAATTGCATAAAAACGACTGCAGGTTATTTGGAAGAAGCAAATCGTGAGCCTGGCCGCATGAGACTGACTGGGGAAGGAAGGTATCCCACGGGCACTGGTGGTTTCTGCTCACCTCTTCTGCATCACTCTCACTCATACCTGCTCCTTCTCTCTTTCTCTGCCCCCTTATGTACTGTGCCAAGAGGCGGCACAGAACATCCCTAGCAATCGGTGCCTTGCCCTTTCCTTTTCTGTCAGGTCAGTTCCTGGAGGCACTTTCAGCACTTTAGGGGACGTAAGATAAAAAGGCACTGCACAACTCTCTCAACCCAATCCACTGAGTCTCTTCAGTGAGTTTTAGGGGGATACAAAAAAAGTCACAACTGATGACTGCAAAAGAAACCAGCTGCTGCAATTTGGATGCATGTTAATAGGTAAGTTTCATTTACATTCTGAGAATGCACCAAAAAGCATGCATCTGCACCTTTCAGCTATAGAGGATACTAGGTTTTACGTGTTCTATATCTAACCTGACTTCTTAATTTTCCATATAGTTTTCCCTTTAAGGGATGGGGTATGTTCCTTTCCCAGAATACCTGGACAAAAGCCAACACATTTCCCTGAGTGATGCAGGAAAACAATCAGGTTTCTTCTCTAATCAGTTCTTTCAGGCCCTCAGTCTACCAAGCACTTTTTTAAAAGACTTTTTTTTTGTTTGTGGTTTTTTTTGTTTGTTTGTTTGTTTTAAATTACTGTAATCAGTATTATTGTTATTAGCATTAGTAGTAGTAGTACTGAATTCATGCACTAATTAATTCAAGTTACACCTTAACCAAATAGGCCATAATGCTGAATATTTGAACATGCTTTGATCTCCAAAAGTTATTGTTCCCATTTTGACTAACATACACACTAAAATACAGTACTTTAAATTACTAGTCAATGATTTAATAAATTAAGGAGTGCACTTCTGGTGAATGCAAATCAAAAAATAAAAATACAATTATTTGTTTTTTAAATTAAAAAAAAAAAAAAGAAGAGAAAAAAAGAAAAGAGAGAGATAAAGGACCTATTTTTAGATTCAGTTCAAACGAAAGCTTATCCGCTATAGTCTGAGGTAACGTTTCAGGCATGCGATTATAAAATAAATAGTATGAAATTCAAACATGCTGATATTAAACTCCATTGTGCTATCTTGCAACAGAGGGGCTTAAAGTTTTGTATCCAGTCCTGGACAGGAAAAAACAAAACAAAAACAAAAACAAAAAAACCCAAGTGTATTTAGTTCATCTGCATGTAAGAGAACTTAGCAGCATTGCAGATGTTTTGTCTTCAGTTTGTTTGTTTGCTATTTTCCTTTTAGAATAGTTCTTCTATGGAGAGCAAAAGGGAGCAGGCTTAAGTATGTTTGGAATAATAAGGTGCTGTGTGGATCTGTAGGTTGGAAGTATGGAACCTGTCACCTTGGGGGTAGAAAGAAAATTTGCACTCCTTCATAAAACCACGGCAAAGGCTTGCTGCAGGCTTTTGCTAATCCTTTTTTTTTCTTTAAATTATTATTATTATATTACTATTATTATTATTATCTGATGCGC
Organism: Eubucco bourcierii; assembly: GCA_013396675.1. Lineage (NCBI taxonomy): Eukaryota > Metazoa > Chordata > Aves > Piciformes > Ramphastidae > Eubucco > Eubucco bourcierii. The sequence continues at coordinate 60,762 of VWZE01019643.1, forward strand.
TTTCTTGCAACTGTGCAGTTTTGCAGAGTATTTTTACTGCAATCCATGCATATCCTTTGCAGCTCTAAAAAGTGTCTTTGCTTAGTTTAAGTTAACTTCATCCAAAAACAAACAAAACAAAACAAAACAAACAAAAAAAAAAACGGACATGGGAGAGAAAAATGTTTAGGTCTTAGCGTCACATAGCTTAAAACTAAACTAGTTTCAAACGGTTATCATTGATCAGGTGGAAAATGCCTTTTAAAAATAAATAAACAAACAAAAAAATCTTATGTCTTTCATGGATCCTGGAAGCTTCTTTATCGCTGAGCAAAAAAAAAAACAATCATTCGCAATGCAACAATGCATTTACGAGGTAAATTAAGCATTCAGAGACTACCAGTAAAGCATCTACAAAGTGTGACAGTGTCACTAAAGTCTTCAAGCTGTGAGTGGGGATTTTGGTTGGTGTCTATTTGTTTGTTTGTTTACACATCAGTCAGCAGCTTGCTTTTATTAACGCAGTTTTGGTTGGCTACAGTGCAGTTGCCAGTTCTGAGATTAGCCTCTCTAAAATTGTCTATGCTATTATTCATATCCTCTTCGATTTCCATGTACTCAGATTTGCTGATTGTGGAGGAGCTGCGGCGACTGAGATCACTGTCAGATGCTAAATTAGGGGAGCTAACGTGAAGTAACTGAGCCTGTTCTTCCCCTTCTGTTTCTCGGTGGTAGAAGTAGTTGAAGTTGGACACGATGACAGGTACAGGCAGGGCAATTGTCAGCACACCAGCGATGGCACACAAGGAGCCTACGATTTTGCCTCCAATTGTCACAGGGTACATGTCACCATAGCCCACAGTGGTCATGGATACCACCGCCCACCAGAAAGCATCAGGGATACTTGTGAAATGAGACTCAGGTTCTTCAGCCTCAGCAAAATACACCGCACTAGAGAACAAGATCACCCCAATGAAGAGGAAGAAGATTAATAAACCTAGCTCTCTCATACTTGCTTTGAGGGTCTGTCCCAAAATCTGGAGGCCCTTAGAGTGCCGGGAGAGTTTGAAGATTCGAAAGACTCTTACCAGTCTGATGACTCTCAGGATGGCCAAGGATGTGGCCTGCTCTCCTTTCTGAGTCCCCTCCCGCTCAGCCATCTCGGTGCCCAGGGTGATGAAGTAAGGGATGATGGCCACAATGTCAATGAAGTTCATTATATTCTTGAAAAAATCAGTCTTGCTGGGGCAAGCAAAGAAGCGCACCACCAGCTCAAAGGAGAACCAGATGATGCACAGGGTCTCCACGACAAAGAAGGGGTCTGTGAAAATGTTGGATTTGTAGACCTGGGTGGTGTTGTCAGTGCGATGCACTGTATACTCCTTGTCCTCCTTCAGCTCAGGTAATGTCTCTAAGCAGAAGATCACAATGGAGATGAGGATCACCATGACAGAGACTATTGCAATGACCCTTGCAGGCCCAGAGCTTTCTGGGTATTCAAAGAGGAGCCATACTTGGCGCTGGTACTCCCCCTCCGGCAAGGGTCTCTCCTCATCTTTGATGAATCCTTCATCTTCCCGGAACTTCTCCATTGCCTCCTCACCCAGCTCATAAAATTTGATCTCCTCAGAGAACATGTCCAGGGGCACATTGACTGGCCGCCGAAGCCGCCCCCCAGACTGATAGTAGTAGAGGATGGCATCAAAGCTGGGACGATTCCTGTCAAAGAAGTACTCATTGCGCAAGGGGTCAAAGTACCTCATGCGCTTCTTGGGGTTGCCCAGTAGAGTGTTGGGGAACTGGGCTAAGGTCTTCAGCTGTGTCTCAAAGCGTAGTCCAGCAATGTTTATCACTACACGCTCACAGCACTCATGGTCATCATGGGCAGCAGGCTGGTAGCTATCCTGGGGGTGGCCAGGTAGCACCGAAGTCTCATCCATGTTCTCTCCAGCCATCACGGTCATGGTGGCACACAGGAAGGGGGATCCAGGGACAGGAGAGGAGAAGTGAAGGAGAGGGAGTGAAGAGGGGGAGGGAGAGATGGAAGAGAGCAGAAAGCACCCGGGGCAGTTTAGGGAGGGGGTGGGAGGAGGGAGTGGGAAGGCTCAGAGACTGCAGGATGGGATGATGAATTGGGATAGAGGTTGTAGAAGGGATGGACAAGAGCCTAAAGAATGGAACTATTCAAAAGGGGAAAGGAGAGGTGAGATGAAGGGAGAGGCATCAGGGATGACAGAAGGGCGAAGAAAGAGGGAAGAAGTACCTTTAGGGGGGGGAAAGGGCAGGTAAGGTGAGGGATCCTGTCCCCCAAGCAGGGTGGCTGAAGATCTATGAAGTGCACCCCTAGGCTGGGGGTCTCCTCCCCAACCGTCTCCTTTTGCCTTTAACTCGATCCGTCCACTTTTCTCGCCGACTCGAACATCGCAGCAGCTGCTGTCACGAAGTTATCACACACACACACATGCACACATACACACACACAAATAAATAAATAAACAAATAAATAAATCAATCACGGGGCGGCTGAAAGGGGAGTCCTCACAATGCCAACTCAGCAAATCTCCACCGTCTGCNTGCGCTGGGGAGAGAGGAATGGAGATACTCTGCTTTGGAAGGCATAAAGCTCATTTGCAGGATGGAGGCTACCAGGGAGGAAAGAAATATCATAAACCAGCCCCCAAACCCCACCACACACGCTCACTCACTCAGGCGCAACGGATTGGTTTTCACAGCAGCAAGAACATCCCGCTCTGCCCACTACAGCAGCACATGCAGAAGCCCTACGCGTTCCCACACGCCCCCGGACACGCACCAGACCCTCCAAGGCAGGAAGGAATCGAAGTGGACCCTGCAGCACCCTGAGCTCATCGGGAGGGCTTCCCAGGCAACTTCAGTGGGGTCATCTGCGAGAAGTCTCCTGACTGCCACGCTCCCCACTTCACAAACGGTGGAGACTAAACTGAGCACTGACAACTTCAGCACACCGATTGGGGGGGGTTAGGGAAGAGGGAGCAAAGCATCTCCTCTCTTGCTCTGCAGCCGCTAAACACAACTAAGAGAGAGACGAGGGGAGTGAGCTCGACATCTCAGACCCAAACTGTCCAAAAACCAAGTGAAGGAGCGCGGGGGGAAGAGAGTTTTTTCTCCTTACCTGCTCCGAGTGAGATGCGCTGGTTAGGAACAGGAGCCCGTGCCGGAATGCGTCAAGTCGCTTTGCAGCAGCATCCAAAAAAACCCCAAACCAAAACAAAAACCGCAGTGGCAAACTCAACCCTTCTTCTCCTCCTCTTGCGCCCCTCTTAATAATAACAGCGATCGCTTTACAGGGCTGCCTGAGAGGCACTAAAATATTCATACACTGTCTTAGGCTGCACCAAGGGCGAGTGGGTTTAATTAGTTTCTGCCGAGAACCGCAGTGGGGGGGGCGGGAGGGGTGGTGGTGGCAGTGGGAAAGAGTGCAAAGTACCTTTTCCCAAAGGCTTG
>VWZE01019643.1:67031-94958 GCA_013396675.1 Eubucco bourcierii
GAGTAGAATTCTGTTCCAAAATGGGAGGGGAGGGGAGGGGAGGGGAGAAAAAAAGAAAACCACACATTACAGGGAATTGATTTACAGGGTAGTGAAAGGACAAACTGGGATTTTGCTGCCTCCCCCCCAACCCATTCTGAATAGCTTTGGACACTGGTTTCTCAGTCATCTAACATTACTGACAAGCAATCATGCTGAAAGTGGATGTCTTTCTAAGAAAAGCAGTCTATTTGACATAGGGTCACCGAAAATCTTGTTAAGGTGCGTAGACTAATGAGCAGTAAAACTAGGTCTTGCAAAGAGGTCACATGTTACACACTATGGTGCTAAGCAACTTGAATTAAATGTTGAGGAATGGAAAGAGACACCAACTTGCTGCCAAATTGGAAGCCAGGCTGCTGCTCTTTCGTAGTCTTTGTATTACAGGAAAATGGCCACCAGCAGTGGAACTGGTAATTCTCACCCACCCACCCTGAGACTCAAACTGAGCAGATACAAAAAGTAAGAACAAAGTTTTCATAGCAAAACCACAAGTTACAAACAAACAATCCAAACCCCAACTTTATGTAGTGGTAGGTCTGGTGGTATGATGTGAATGATGTTATCCCACTCCAAGTGCCATTTGCTATGAGAAACACTTAGAATCATAGAACCATCTGGGTTGGAAGGAACCTCCAAGGGCCATGTAGTCCAACACCCCTGCAGTAAGCAGGAGCACCCAGACAGGCTGCCCAGAGCCCTGTCCAGCATCATTAATATCTCCAGGGAGATGGGTCCTCAAATACCTCTTTGGACAACCTGTTGCAGTGTTCCACCTTCCTCATGCTAGAGTTCCTCGTATCCACTCTAAATCTGCTCTTCTCTCATTTCAGACCATTGCCCCTTGTCCTATCACTGCAGGCTTTGGAAATAGTCCCTCTACAGCCTTCTTGCAGGCTCCCATCAGGTACTGGAAGGTGACAATTAGGTCTCCCTGAAGCCTTCTCTTCTCCAGGCTGAACAACTCCAGCTCCCTCAGCCTGTCCTTGTAGCAGAGATGCACCAGCCCACTGAACGTTTTAATGGCCCTTCTCTGGACTCACTGCATCAGGTCCATGTCCTGTTGCATTGTTCCACCGCTATCATGGTGCAGAACTTGTTCGTAACATCCAATATAAATCTACTCTTCTCTAGTTTGAACCCATTGCCCATCATCCTATTACTTCAGGCCTTTGGAAACAGTCTCTCTGCCATGGAAAGTGAATCCAGCCTGGCACGGTAGCATGGATGAGCACAAGCAGATGGGGAAGCAGCAGGCGTTTGAAGTTGCACAGGTTGAGGAGGAGTTTTGCTGCAGTCTTTGATGTCTGCTGATGTGACTTTCCATAGGCAACCAGAACTGATAGACTCCTTGTGTCAAAGGTAGGTCAGCACAGCAGAAGCAGAGCTGTTTCTGCAAGTTCAAAGCCTTGCCTTGCAGAGAAAGCTGCAGGTTCCTGTTTTTCAGTCTGCCAAATTAAAGATTTCCCTTAGTGAGGAAAAAAAACCCACTGATTTTTGTTTGTTTTTAGAGAGACAATCAAGTTGTTGATTAAAACTCAGTGTGTTGTAAGGATTAAAGAAAAATTGTATTGAATGGCTGCGAATCTGAAGCTGGATTAAGTAGTAACCATTGGTTTTACACGGTGAAAGAGGCTTTAAACACTGTGACCAGGGAACCTGCAAACTACTGATTGAAATCATGGAGCAGCAGAGTGGATTTCCCAGGATGACATCATAGAATCATAAAATGCTTTAGGTTGGAAAGGACCTTAAAGATCATCTAGTGCATTATTCATGTTGCTTTCACAAGTAACACTCTCACCGTGCTAAATTTCCTCCACAAGAAGATAGAAACCATTGTGAAGTCCAAAGCAGTGAGTGTTGTCCTGGTTGGTTTGGAGCCTTACAGTTCTTTATAGGCATTTCAGCCAAAATTTATACAAGCCTGGGAAACAACCTGTTAACGCTATGATTTCATTTAGAGCTGCATAAGTGCACAAATGAATCATGCAGGTGCTACCTTATGCAGGATTTAACAGAGGCAAAGGATGCTACGCATGAAGTGCAATGTTTTGGCCTAATTTGCCTTTGTCAGTTGTAGTGCTCTGTGACATGGGAATAGTCGACAGGTAGAACTAAAGGCAAGTTTGTGGTATTGAATTTTATTCCTGGGGGAAGGGGGGAAAGGAAGGGGGAAACAAAAGATCATTTTAAATGTCTTTGTCTTTTAGTACTGATTTAATTGATAAGTCTTGTTACTATCTTGCAGTATTATTAGGCATCAGTTATGCCTGGGATAGTCAAATCTCATGCTTCAAAGCATACCAAAAGCTGATGGGACATGACAATGACTTCTGTTGCCTCTTTTCATATCATTTCATTGGTTATTCCTGCTCCTTTTTAAAGCCTCAACTATGGGTCTTCTATAATCAAAAGAAGCAATGACTAAACCAAGTTCTGCTGCTACACAGAGGGAAGATGAGAGCTTAGAAGGGGAGTCCTGTGAAGAAGGAAGCAGAGACTGCACTCACTTGCATGTACAGTTTGGTTGCTAGTGGCAGCCTGGAGATAAAAGATGCCACCACCTTGATGCTTTTTATCAGTGGATCAGATACAGGCAAAATGTGGCAGTGGAAGGATGGCTGGGCAGAGGAGAACAGAAAAAGTCCTGTGTTAGGAAGGGGTTGAACCTACTTTTGTCCTCCTCCAAAACCAGCTGTATAATCAGATAAAGCATAAGGGCAAAATTTTAATCCACCTCACAGTGCCCAAACTACATTGCAGAACTTTTGTGGGCACGTGCTCATAGGAGAAATACACCTTCTACACAAAGTGTAATTTAAAATGCTCAGCAACAATATTTTCATGGCCTTAATATCACTTCTTTTTTGTTTGACCTCCTTTCCTGGTCCTGGATTTCTTTTCCCAGAGTTTTGTCCAGCTGATTGTTTCCTGTTGAGAGAACCCACTGCTCAAGCAGGCTGGTCTGGCCTATGTGAGGGAAAGAGAGTATTTCACTGAGACCTATGCTCTAAGTCTTTGAAAATAATCTCTTTCTCGTTGTGTACACTGAAAACAGCACTTGGAGAAGAACAGCACTTGCTAAGAAGCACTTAGCAAGAGCTTCTTTCTATGATTACTTGAGCACACTCAAGTACTTCTTACACATGACTTCCTTATTAACAGTACTCACTTTTGGCTTCCCATGTTTGTATTACCTAGTATGCACCATTATACAAGCACTGGAGTAAGAATTTTGTTCATGAATTCTACTGACCATGGGATATAGACACCAGAGAGCAAATTTTCGCTATGTCACTAGGGGCAAGCATCACAGGAAGCACTCCCAGGAAGGCAGTGCCTGAGGATGACAGAATGACAGCAGAGCAAGTGCATTCCTGTCAAAGCAAAAACCAGTTCTGGAAGTGGGTCTTTGTAATACACAACCAAGAAGTGAACTTTGTGAACGCTGAAGTTTCTGCTGTGTGAGATCATTTGCAGAACAATTCCAGCTGATGCATATCTAAAGCAAGCACCCCTCATGTGGCATTTCTACTTGACTTGCTCAGGAAAATCAGAAAGTGGTGGTCCTTATGACACAATGAGTCTTGTTATGAAATCACAAGCCTGAGGCTGAAGACAAAATGGTGATAAACACAAGAATCATCATTTCATGAACTCATAGAATCACTAAGGCTGGAAAACACCTTTAAGATCATTGAGTCCAACCATAACCCAACTACCATGAGCACTAAACTATATCCTGAAGCACCACATCTACAGCTTCTCAAACACCTCCAGGGATGGCAATTCCACCACCTCCCTGTGCAGTCTGTTCCAACCCCTCACCACTCTCTCAGGAAAGATTTTCTTAATGTCCAACCTAAACCTCCCCTGGCACAATTCAAACCCATTTCCTCTTGTCCTATTGCTGTTTACTTGGAAGAAGAGACCAACACCAGCCTCAATCCAACCTCCTTCCAGGGAGCTGTAGAGAGCTGTAAGATTTCCCCTCAGCCTTCTCTTCTCCAGACTAAACAACCCCAGGTCCCTCAGCCACTCTTCTTCTGCAAGTTCGCCCTCCAAACCTTTCACCAGCCTCATTGCTCTTCTCTGGACATGCTCCAGCACCTCAATGTCTTTCCTATCCTAGCTGAGTTTTCTGAGAAAACAAAGTTTGGCTTAGTAAATCAAGGCAGATGTTTGACTTATAGAGAAAGGAGCAGAGAATAAATTAATGGCAGTGGAAAAAGTGAAACAGACATCTGTGTAAAACGAGAATCTATACTGATGCCAAAGCAGTGTGTAGAGGATTGGTGAGAGGTCACTAGTCTTTAGCAGTAGTATAAAAGTCAGGCTCAATTTGATCTATCAAATTCCAAAGTATTCATTCAGTGTTTGTTATAAGTTGGGACAAGATCTTGAACTGGATTCATGATCACTTTAATCACACTTCAGAGTGTGAATGCTGGGAGCATAGAATCATGGAATGGTTTGGGTTGGAAGGGACCTCTGAAAGTCATCTAGTCCAACCACCCTGCATGAACACCACCAACTAGAACATGATCATGATTAGTGTTCCCAGAAAAAACTGAAACATGCTGTAGAGGGACTCCTGGCTGAAGACACTTGCTATTGTAACTGAAAGTGTAGAAAAAGAGGGAGTTCTCAGCCACGAGCTCAGACTGTGACTAGCCACAAGGAAATGCTGAGAACAGCACATTAGCCCAAATGCAGAGAAGCTGAGGCTTGCAGAAAACAGTGACCTGAACATCTGTGAACTTTTGAGTGCTTCCAATTATGCCTCAAAAACTTTAGAGCCACTGAGAAAATGTCCGGAGCCAAAGTGGTGAAGGATTTCTAGGGGTTCTCAGGGAAGATAAACCACTGGATTCTTGTCTACCCTCCCAACTCTCAGGACACAGGAATCCTCTAAGCAGTTAACATGCAAGGACACCATTTGGCAGCAGTCAGAGCCCCATGTGATGGGCTAAAGGCAATCCACCACAGGGAACCAGTCCCAGTTTGCTATAAACCTCTGGAACAGACAGAGCAGTAGAAATCTTGGAGCCGCAGAGCTGCCAAGTCAGCACCTTGCACGCTTACTGATACAGCCCTGACACAACCGGGGTTGAGTCAGTTAAATTAGGAGCCGCTGCCCTTCCGTGCAGGGAGCAGGCGGGGTGGGGAGCAACAATCTCATGTTGTCACTCCGGGGCACGGCATAAAGATTGCAGTGTGAGCTCCAGCGAAAAGAACACATGCAGAGGAAGTGCTGAGTGCTCCTGAAAGCAGTCTGGGTGGGATGGTAAAGGCGTTAAAACAGTTCCTACGCACAGGGGTGAAGTGCGTGGCTGTTCTGGAAGGCAGAAGGACCACAGGCATCACTCAGCATGTTACCAGGCAGAGGCTTGAGTGTGGTTTATGTGTGTGTGTGTATGCACACAGGCAAAACGAGATTTTATTTAGAGCAAGACAAGCAGTAATCCCTGCGGATAGAAGAGTCGACATCAGGAAATGAATAACTTCATACCTAGGGATAGAAGGTGCTTTATTTGAGCCAGCCTGGCCAAGCACCAGCATGCACTGCAGAGCACATATAACCCAGCGTGACATTTCTGCAGGGGCTGCGAGCGGTTATGATCCTTCTGCTGCTCCAAGACACCTTTGCAAATGATAATTTTCAAGGACAGGAGATGGACAGGCTGCTTTCTGAGAGGTGACTCTGGAGGAAGCAATGAAAAGAATTGATCAGGAGCCAAGCAATGCTTTTCCACGATATGACATGGCTAACACACTCTGCTCTGACACGAGTCAGAGCATGCTGCAGCAGAATTTATGCCGCTCAGCACTTAGCAGGGCAGATTTGAGCACCAGATGTCTTGCTGTGGGTATCAAAAATGAGAGAGAGAGAGCGCAGACAAAGTTGTCAGCATAAACACTACAGAGACTGATAGCAAAAAGGGAACAGTGAGGAAGAGATCCTTACTTACCAAAGCTGTGCCACAGCAGTGTTTCTTGCTCTAAGACTAGGTGGGAAATGACTGAAGAAGAAAGTGTAGAGGGGGCTGGGTTGCAGTCCAGCTGACAAGCTTTAGAAGTAGTTACACTAAATAAGCCATTTGCAGAAGAGAGAGAAAGAAAAAAAAAAAAAAAAAAAAAGGTGGAAGAAGAGAGACAGCTGCTGCTTAGAGTGGAGCATATACAAAGACAGTGAGTAGCAACAGAGGTAATAGCCAAAGGAAAGCAGCTACAATCTGGCAGGGATCATAGATAATAACTATAGTGAGAGGACAGTGGTAAAGTGGGCATCGCTGCAGAGATGGGAGAAATGAGTTGACACAGTCTGAGCAAGACCAAGTAATTTCAGTACCTCACAGAAAACATCAGATACAAGCTTCTTGTGCACCATAGCAGCAGGAATGGGAAGTGTGAATGATTTGCTAAGTATGTGGGGACATCAAATACCCTGCAGTAAAGGGCTCCACCTCTCTTGGAGGGACTTGTGATCTGCAGCCTCAACTCTTAAGTCTACAAAAAGGCTTGAAAGAACCATGCAAGGGCTGAGCAATTAGTTCAGATGTCTATGTCTAAGGTACAGGTTTGGAAATGCCCACTGCTATGGGTGTCCTTCCATGATGAAACCTCCCAGTGCTGTTTGCCTTGCACAGCTCCTTTGGCAGCAGAGCTTTCTCCTGCACTATTATCAGCATGTAGGAGAAGTAAAAATGCCTGGCAGGGTGTATTTCAAACACATACTTACCTTATAACCTCAGTTTGGAGTTATTGTAGTTGTATGTCCTCTTTTAGGAATATGATGGCTTCTTTTTGAAGTGCTTGCTGACCTGCCTGGCCAGAGTGGTTATTGTATACTGGAGAGACAGCCGAAGCAAAGCAGAAGCAATCATTTATATGAAAAGAAGGAACTTGAATAAACAAAAATACTGGCAGCTACTGTGTATTAAAGTGAAAGGTTCAGATGCTTTGAAGCCTTATCCTCAGGTGATTTTAAGTGCTTCAAAATAATTCAGAATGTTACCCAAAATGAAGACAGATAGGCACCCCCTCAGAGCCTATAAGCCCATCAATAGCCAATCTTTTTTTGTGCCTTGGGCACCGCTATTATTCTAGCTTCTCAGTCTTGTTTTTTGTGTCTTGTCCTACTTAACGTCTGGGTCAGGGTCTATTTCGGACTCTAAAGGTTTGTGACTTAACTCTTTTTCTATAGGACTGGTATCTCCCCTCTTTGCTGCTGTCTGTAGCAGAAGGGAACAGTCCACTTTCTGTTGGGTGCACTTCTGAAGTGCTTTGTTAGATTCTAGCACTCTAGTTCTGAGCACTCTTTTCATGATTTTTTTCCCCCTTGAAGCCTTAAAATCCAATCTCATGATATTTAAAATGCCACTGAGAGCTTAGCAAGCACATTGCAGTAGAGCTATTACACTTCAGACAAATCTTTCCCTCCCTACATGGCAACTTGCTGATTTATTTACAAATTGCTTGCCTTTTAAATTTCTAAAGCTTTGCGCCATCATGTCCCACTTTTCAAATCCTTGTGCATTATGTAGCAAAAGAGAAAGGACATTTGTCTACATTACCTCCTGTCTGTGTCCCATTGCCTCAAAGCAATGGTTCATAAGTTAGTATTCAACACACTACAGCAGTATTTTGTGGTTTTAACAGTGTCTGAGGATTCATCCCAAGATAATGATCCCATTGTACTATGCAGCAGAGAAACACATTGTTAATGCAAGGCATGCCCAGGAAGAGCTTTTCAACAAGGTACAGATAGCAGTAAGTATGGTAAGATGTATGTTGTAAGGCACGGTGCAGAATGTCTGGCCAGCAGCTACTTTAAAATGCTCTGCTAATAGCAGTGCATTATAAAAAGTAAGGTTCTTCAGATCTGAATCACAATATCAAACCAAAGTCTAACCTAATATGCCTTTTTTCTTCTGCGCTCCTAAAGTTGCTTCTCTAAATCTGAGTCAGAATATCAAGCCTTTGTTCTTATTCAATCTTGCCAAATACCTTCTTTCTTCTTCTACACTCCAAAAGGTGGTTTGGAAGAGGTAATGTGTGGGCCAAGGCCAGTTCCCCAATGTGGGACTGCAGCAACATAAACACAGAGCAGCAGTAGGAAAGGGACCTCTGGAGATCATCTAGTCCAACCCCTTTTCTAAAGCAGGTTTGCCTACGCAGGAATATGTACAGCCAGGTTTTGAAAGTCTCTAGAGAAGTAGATTTCATGACCTGTCTGGGCAGCTTGTTCCAGCACTCTGTTGCCCTCAAAAGTAGTTCTTCCTCATGTTAAGGTGGAACATTGTGTGTTCTAGTTTGTGCCCATTGTGCCTTGTCCTATCACTGGGCACCACTGAAAAGAATCTGGTCCTTCCCCTTGACCTTTGCCCTTTAGGTACCTATAAGCATTGATAAGATGCCCTCTCAGCCTTCTCTTTTGCAGACTGAAAAGCTTCAGATCTCTCAACCTGTCCTTGTCAGAGCGATGATCCAGTCCACTAATCATCCTTCTGGCCCTCCACTGGACTCTCTCCAGTAGTTTTCTGTCCCTCGAACTGAGGAGCCCAGAAATGGGCTCCATAAAGCTGCTTTGCAACAGATAAACCCCTAACATATACTGGTACATGAGGTTATTCCTTCCCAGAAGCAGGACCGTACACTTGCCCTTGTAGTGAACTTTATTCACAGAGGTACAAGATGTTGGTGGTTGGAAGGGACCTCCAGAGATCATCCAGTCCAACCCCTCTGCCAGAGCAGGACCATAAAATCTAGTTCAGGTTGCACAGGAAAGCATCCAGACAGAGCTTGAAAGTCTCCAAAGAGACTCCACAACCTCTCTGGGCAGCCTGTTCTAGTGGTCTGTTACCCATACAGTAAAGAAGCTCTTCCTCATGTTGAGATGGAACTTCTTGTGCTGTAGTTTACATCCATTGCCCCTTGTCCTATCCCAGGGCACAACTGAGAAGAATCTGTCCCCTCCAACTTGACTCCCAGCCCTCAGATATTTATAAACATTGATTAGATCACCTCTCAGTCTTCTCTTCACCAGACCAAACAGTCCCAGGTCCCTCAGCCTCTCATAGGGCAGTGCTCCAGCCCCTTCATCATCTTAACGACCCCTCCACCCAACTCTCTATTCTGCCCAAGTCTTGCTGAATGGCAGCACAGCTTTCTGGTGGGTCAGCCTCCCCTCCCAATTTTGTGTCATCAGCAAGTGTGATGATGACAATGCTGGGTAAACATTTTGACCATTGTGATGAGCCAGCCAACCCACTTGTAGAAGACTGCTAGGTGTCTACCTGAAACCTGAAGGTGATCCAGTCATTGAACTAGCAGACCTGCTTTTTGGGGGAGGCACAAACCTTGTTCCATGCTCAGATGTCTTGCTACCTTTCTTTGGATCCACAGGCTGTCACCCATTCATAATCTTTGGTTTCCCTTATCCTCACTGAAACAGTTTATAAACATAAATCTTATGATTGCTTCCAGCCTCATCAACCAGACTCTGCCTAAAGAGCTTTCCTGGTTGAAATGAAAAGCATCCAACCTAGCTGCAAGAACAGATCATACCCACCACCTAGGCCTCTTGTCTTGGTTTATACATGTCAAATCCATGTCTTTTCCCACTGTGAATGGACATAAATCTTTTTGATTCTTATGTGTATGATTTTACACTGAAGTATCTATGGCCACATGTCAGGTGTCCTTATGAAAGCTGTGGCTAGCTCTGCATTAGGTCACTCAGAGCAGTTCTATGAGGTCATTTTCTTACAACAGTGAAGCAGCAGCAAAGTAATTATGGCATTTTGCTTCATATATAATCATTAAGACGTGATATTGGATGATATCTTTGTAAAACTAAGTCTTTGAGTATCTTGCATTGTGGGGAAAATAGTAAAGCAGAGTTTGTAGCTGTGTTGAATGCAGCTGCTGAGGATAGTGAATGGTACAGAGTAAAAAGAAAATCTGTAAAAACCACAGAACCATTAAGGTTGCAAAAACCCTCCAAGATCATTAAGTCCAACCTTCAACCCAACACTACCATACCCACTAAACCATGGCCCAAAGTGCCACATCTACATATTTTTTTAACACCTCTAGGGATGGCGAGACTCTACCACCTCCTTGGGCAGCCTGTTCCCGTGCTTGACCACTCTTTCAGTAAAGAAATTCTTCTTAATATCCAATCTAAACCTCCCCAAGTGCAACACAAGGCCATTTTCTCTTGTTCTACGATAAAGTATTTCAACATGAAACAACTCCTTTTACTGGTCACTTCTACTGATTACATTTATTGCAAATTGTAGGTAGTTTCCAGTCATCCACAGCTGTAAATGTTTTAGAGTTAACATTATCATCAAGAGGAGTGTGGCCAGCAGGGCAAGAGAGAAGATTCTACCCCTTTGCTCTTGTGAGACCCAACCTCAAACACTGCCTCCAGTTCTGGTGTCTCCATCATAAAAAGGGCACAAACCTGTTGGAGTGAGTCCAGAGGAAATGATCCAAGGGCTGGAACACCTCTGCTGTGATGGCAGGCAGAGGAACCTGGGGTTGTTCAGCCTGGAGAAGTGAAGACTCTGGTAGGACCTTAGAGCTGCTTTCCAATAGCTGAAGGGATCTTTCAGGAAGGCTGGAGAGAGACTTTTCATAAGGGTGTCTAGCAATAGGACAAGGGGGAATGGTTTGAAGCTGAGGGAGAGTAGATTTAGACTGGAACTTAGGAAGAAGTTCTTCAGTACAAGGGTGATAGGACTCTGGCATAGATTGCCTAGGGAGTTTGTCGATGATGTCTCCTCCCTGGGGGTGATCAAGACCAGGCTGGATGAGACCTTTAGCAGTCAAGTATACTTGAGAGACATCCCTGGCCATGGCAGGGATGTTGGAGAAGATGATCTCTAAGGTTCATTCCAACCTAAGCCATTCTGTGGTTCTAACACACAGGCACTTGTGACTAGACATATCTTGTTGGGTTACTACCAGCTGGAAAATAAGTGCATAGAGCAGAACTTTGACCTTTCTGCTTCAAAATCAGAGGGAAAGTATCAACTGAAGGAGATAAAGGATAAGCCTCATTAAAGAGGAAGTGGCACATGGCAAAACGAACCAGAAATCAGATTTACTTGTGCAAAGATATACTTTGCCAACTGGCCCGTGGAAGACAAAGAATTCCGTTTATGTAGCCAGCAAGATGGAGAACCTGTGAATTTTAACTAGGAGTATCCAATTCATCAGAATACTGTAATTTGCTATTCCAGAAATTGTTGAAAGGCTCACTTAGGTTTGGAATCCATCATTGCCAAAACACTGGACAAGCAGACCAGGCTGTTGCTTTATGCTAGCCATGGGAACAACCAAGACATCCAGTGACTCTGACACCAAGTAAATAAAGAACAATTCAAGGAGCTATTTCTTCACATAATATGGAAGTCACTACTGTATTTAGGACAAGCACAAGTCCCATGTTCCACTTAAGTCCTACTTAATCCCTGTTTTGAGGATTTAAAGGACATTCGAGTGATTCATAAACCCTGTGCATATTCTCTGCACAAGAATGGATTTTTACCTACTGTAGACTCAGCTGAGCCGTGGAAAAACTGCAATGGGTCACATCAGTGGAATAGTGCTGTAGTGTTTAAGGTCTGATTGATGATCAACCCTCACGGATCTTGATGTGCACTGATCCTCTGGTGAGTTCTGAAAGTAACACATGTCTCTTACTGACATCATTATGTATCTGGCTGGGAAAATAAGTCGAGGAGAAGCTTTCACCAAGGCATCAGGCACCAACCAGGGATAAAAACAGCAAGTCTCTTATGACAGTTCATTGAGCTGATCCAGCAGGACAAACTTTCTGTTGCTAGGTTTGGTTTTGCTGTTGTCAGTGGGTTTTTTTATTTAAAAAAATTTGGAAAAACATCTGTTTGTACAGACAAAACCAGGAAATGAGCCAAAATTAGCAAGACAGTGCCTAAATCTTGCTGCTTTTGAAGGTAACAACAAAACTGTGAAAGATAGCTTCAGATACTTCTTGCATTATATTATTACAACAATACAACACCACCAACGCGCCAACATGCCAACACCAACAATAACAATAATACAACAATAACAACAACACAACAACAACAATAATAATAAAATGTGAATTTCTTTTGCTTGGATATCTGATTTAGGCACCATTGTGGTAATCTGTTATTGTTCTTCTTGCATATTTCTTTTTTTCCAAGTCCTTTGGCAGTGACTCTTGCATCTATCACAGCACAGTTTTGCAGCATGCAGCGGAAAAGAGATTATTCTGATCTATAAGTCTGTCTAATGACACTCCCTAAGATATTGTCTATGCTTGTAAAGGAGACATTATGCTTCTGGCTTTAACTTCCTTTTGTGTCTGAGCCACTTTCATGCGTAAGAAACTTTCAACAGAAAGAAATAAAGACACATTCCCAACACTTGCTGAGGCCTTGAGCTCTCAAAGTTCCTTTGTAGGGGGACTGATATTTTATTTTTTTCCTTTCTTAAAAGAAGGGAAAAATAAGAATGTACCTGAAAAATGTATAACTGACTTGAAAATTTCATCCTGGTTTTGGTAACAACTTAGCAGGAAGGCAAATAAATATTCAAACACATTGAGAGATGCAGAGAAAAACTGGTAATGGAAGAATATCAGAAACAAACTCTGGACAGAGCAATCTTTTAAATCCCAGAGTGGGAGAAGAAGTGCATGGGTTCAGAGTCACTACTATTCTATTAAAGACAGTGTGTCCTTGAAAAGATGGAGCAATGGCAAAGTGTCTGACAGCCTGAAGTGCTAGATGCTGAAAGCTAGAGAAAATTGTAGATGCTTGATGATAGTGCTAGAACTCTGCTTCCCACTTCTAACCCTCAGCAACAGTGTTAACTTGGTCCATACACTTTTCTTTCTTTTCCCATCTTTCATTTTATATTTTCTATGCAGGCTGCACCCTCTTTGGAGGAAGACTTTACTGCATGTCCACACCATATCTAAGTCAGGTGACCCTCATCCTTTGCCAGTAGAAGAATAAAAAATCATCAGCTTGACACTCAGCAACACAGCTGGGAAGCTGGAGAGCAACTAAGAGCACCATGTGTTCCTATTGAAGCTTGACCTCTAACTCTGTCCAACTTTGATCACTTAAGAAACCTTTCATAGATCTTTATTTTTTGCTGCTTTCCCTACCGTGGTGTTCTTCTTTGTTACTGGATAGTTCTCCAGCTGTGGCAGAAACTCCCACCACTCTGTCCCTGCTGAGAGGAAACCTTGTGTCCCTGCCAGTAGACATGTTCTTAAAGCAATTATTAACCCAAAAAAAAGTATCTCCTGACCATCAGGCGTACTGTATTTCCTCTGGTTATTTACCAAGAAATTCTGACCCAAAGCTACCAGTCCCACTGCAGGTCTCCTTTCACAGAATCTCAGAACCTTAGAGGTTGGAAGGGACCTCCAGAGATCATCGAGTTAACCCTCCTTGCCAAGACAGGATAATTTCCTTTAATACCTCTTGTAGTATGCCAAACAGGAGTAGAGAAGTGGTCATACCCCTGTACTCAGCAATGGTGAGGCAGCACCTCAAATACTGTGTTGAGTTTTGGGCGCCTCACTACAAGGATACTGAGTTGTTTGAGTATTTCCAGACAAGGGCAACAAAGCTGCCAAAGGGCCTGGACAACAGAAGCAGCTGAGGGAACTGGGATTGTTTAGTACTTGTAGACATGGACACTGCAAGACATGGTTTAGCAGCTGTGGTAGTGTTGGGTCGATGATACTACTCAATGGTCATTTCCTACCAAAACAATTCTACCATTCTGTGATTCTGGAAGTCACATCATTTTGGTAACAGCTCATCTTCCAACTTGCAGCCAACCACAGCCATGCTGGAACAGCTTTTGTTTTGCAGCAGATGGCAATGCAGTACTGCCTGCTACCAAGATGAGCCAGTTCATTTTTTCCATCATTTGCATCTTACTATGAAGCAGCACAAAAAGAGAGAAGAAAAAAAAAAAGAAAAAAAAAACACTTGGCAGATGATTTGTGGCAGATATCTCCTGTTGGGGCCTCTCAGCAATCTGATCACATTGATTCAAATAATGAAGAAATAAGTAACTGAAGAAGTCTAGAGACAGCAAGCAGTTGGCCCTTATTGACATGGCTGACATAATCCTAAAGAGAAATACAGCTTTCACAAAAATCACACCCTCTGATTCTTAAACAACTCTTATTTTCCCATGCTCTTCATAGAATCATAGAATGTTTCAGTTTGGAATGGATCTCAAAGATCATCTAATTCCAACCCCCTGCCATTGGCAGGGACACCTCCCTGGGCAACCTGTACCAGTGTCTCACCACCCTCACTGTAAAGAACTTCTTCCTAACATCCAGTTTAAATCTCCCCTCTGCCAGTTTAAACTTATTACTCATCATTCTGTCATTAAAGGACTTTGTAAATAGTCCTTCCCCAGCCCTCCTGCAGGCCCCTTTCAGATACTGGAAGGCTACTATCAGGTCCCCTCGAAGCCTTCTCTTCACCAGGCTGAAGACCCCCAACTCTCATAGCCTGTCCTCATAGGAGAACTGCTTCAGCCCTCAGATCATCTTCATGGCCCTCCTCTGGACCTGCTCCAACACTTCCATGTCCTTCCTGTGCTGAGGGCTCCAGAACTGCACACAGTACTCCAGATGGAGTCTGATGAGAGCAGAGTAAAGGGGCAGAATCACCTCCCTTGCCCTGCTGGCCACGCTGCTCTTGATGCAGCCCAGCACACAGTTGCTGTCTGGGCTGTACTCACACTGCAGGCTCATGTTGAGCTTTTCATCAACCCAGACCCCCAGGTCCTTTTCCTCAGGGCTGCTTTCAGCCATTCCCCACCCAGCCTGGAGTTGTGCTTGGGATTGTGCCTACCCAGGTGCAGGACCTTACACTTGGCCTTGTAAATTTGGGGTAGAACATTTTCTTGGGGTGGAATGTTTCCTTGAAGGCCTTCATATAGATTTGTGGCAATGTACTTTTTATGTACTTTTTAAAAAACTGCTCTTTTCCTCCCCTCCTATTGCACCATGTCTCAGCATTGTCCTGGATTTTGTTGGGTGACTGCAGATGTTGTTGGAGAATAAAATCTTCAGGTTTTTAATAAACAAGTCTAACCAAATTTGCAGTTGTGCCAAAAATCAAAACCAACCTTCGAATGGGGAATGTGATGTCACAGCAAGGGGTGCACAAGATTGTAGAAGAATGGACTTCACTTGGAGTAGCATGCCCAGCGCTGGAGCTGTCAACACAGGAAGGACATGGACCTGACAGAACAGGTCCAGAGTAGGACCAGAAAGATGATCAGGGTGCTGGAGCACCTCTGCTAGCAAAAGAGGCTGAATGAGCTGGAGTTGTCCAGCCTGGAGAAGAGAAGGCTCCAGGCAGACCAAAAAGCAACCTACCAGTAGCTGAAGTGGGCTACAAGAAGGTTGCAGAGGGACTGTTTGCAAAGGCCTGCAGTTAACAGGATGAGGGCAATGGTTTTAAATGAGACATGAGCAAATTTAGATTGGATGTTAGGAGCAAGCTCTTAGGTATGAGGGTGCTGCAACACTGCAACAGATTGTCCAGGGAGGTAGTCAAGGTCCCATCCTTGGAGATACTCAAGGTTAGGCTCAAGAAGGCTCTGAAAAACCTACTCTAGTGGAGGATGCCACTGCTGACTGTAGGGAGGTTGAACTAAATGTCTTTTGGAGGTCACTTCCAACCCAAACCATTGTATGATTCTGTGGTATCACAGAATGGTTTGCATTGGAAGAGACCTTAAATATCATCTAGTTCCAGGATGATATCCCAGTGGGATAGATCTCATTTATATATCTCTTCATGAAGCTTCTGAAATTGGGATCTAGGTTTTTCTGGATCTGTCAGACTGTCACCTGTACAATGGCAATGCCATTTCCCACATTTTGAATATGATATATTAATCTAAATGACCTACCAACAGCAAAGCTAAGAAAGATTAGTTGTGGTGGCATTGCCCTTTCATCTCTACACAGCATTCCTTAAATTCTCTCTTATCCTTCACATTCATACACGAGAACATAATAGAAGAAAGGCAACAGTGAAGTGATTACAAAGCTGGGGGTGATTATCAAAATCCAAAGAAAAACAACAAGCACTTCAGGTAAATGCTCTCCCAGAACAGCTGTGAAGCTACAAATCTGATTTTAATCTGTACAGCGTGGAGCTGAAAAATAAATGCTGAAAACAAATTGTGTTTTACTATGTGCTTATTATTGAAACATTTTAATGAAAACTACCAACTAGAATTTTATTCCTCTCTCTCTGCATCTTTAAACACCTACATTTAGGAAAATTAGGATTTGTCAACTAGCTCAGGCCCACATTGTGTCTAGTTTGGTATAAACTCATGTTTTCTGAAGGCAGGAATTTCCAGTTTCCTCCTTTGGAGCTAAGCAACGTTTGCCATGGCCCACTCACTGTCTACAGAATAAAAGACAAAAGCTTCACAAATGCAAGCACAGCCTTCCTTGCCCTGTGAAACTCTGAATCATCCTTAGAATTCAGTACTCTAGGCTTCCTCAATCATAAATAGAGAGAGATGGACACTTCTAGATAATGTTTCCCATTCCAGAAGCAGAAGAATTTCACAGAGGTCCCTGTTCCTGCTCTTCTACCTCAAATGCCTTGGGATAGCATTTCAGCAGGAGAATCACAGAATGTCAGGGGCTGGAAGGGACCTCAAAAACTCATCCAATCCAACAACCACCCTGGGCAGCCTGTTCCAGTGTTCTGTCACCCTCACAGGGAAAAAATTCCTCCTCATGTTTAAATGAAACTTCCTATGCCTCAGCTTCCACTCATTGTCCCTTGTCCTGTCATTGAGCATCACCAAGCAGAGCCTGGCACTCACCTTTACATCTTTATAAACATGAATGAGGTCACCTCTCAGTCTCCTCCTCTCCAAGCTGCAGAGCCCCAGCTCCCTCAGGCTCTCCTCATAACAGAAATATTCCATTCCCTTCAGCATCTTTGTGACTCCACACTGGACTCTCTCAAGCAGTTCTGTGTTCTTCTTGAGCTGGGAGGCCCAGAACTGAACACAGTACTCCAGATGTGGCCTCACCAGGGCAGAGTAGAGGGACAAGAGAACCACTCTCAACCTACTAAGCCACACAACATTTTAATACATCTCAGAATGGCATTGGCCCTCCCACCCACAAGAGCACATTGCTGGCTCATGGTTAACCTCCCATCAACTAGGACCCCCAAATCCTTTTCCCCTTTGCTGCCTTCTAACAGATCAGTCCTTAACCTATACAGATCCCTGAGGTTGTTCTTTCCCAGGTGCAAGACTCTACACTTGTCCATCTTGAATTTCATTCAATTTCTTCCTGCCCAGCCCTCCAGCCTGCCCAAGCCTGGCTGAATGGCAGCACAGTCTTCTGGTGTGGCAGCCACTCCACCCAGTTTAGTGTCATCAGCAAACTTGCTGACAGTGCCCTCTGTGCCCTCATCCAGTTCGTTGATGAATATAGTGAACAGAACTGGTCCCAGTACTGACCCCTGTGGGACCCCACTAGTCACAGGCCTCCAACTAGACTCCATCCCATTGACCACAACTCTCTGGCTTCTTTCCTTCAACCAGTTCCAAATCCACCTCACTACCTGATCATCCAGACCACACTGCCTCATCTTAGCCAAAAAGATGCTGTGGGAGACAGTGTCAAATGCTTTACTGAAATCAAGATAAAATGAGAGAAACAAAGAGCCTGATCCAAGTTCTTAGTGTAGTGCAGAGCTATGGCTTCTGGTGGGTTTGTCCCTCATTGAAGATGTCAGAAGAAAAAAAAAATAAAAAGGGGTCAGGTAGTTTAGGATACAGGTTTCAAGGAGGAGCCTCCAGAAACAAGATAGCAGAGGTGAGAGACAGGGAGCAACATAAGGACATAACATATGCTGTGATACCCAAAGGTTGCTCAGTGCTGTTTTTACTCTACAGTGAGAGTTTCTGATGTGATTTTGTGGCTCAGTGGGAACCACTCAAGTCCCACAGTGCTCCAGGCACATCCGCTGGGTAGCAGCTTCCGGAGGAGACAACATATTTGTTCCTTTAGGCATCACCTTGGCAAAAGTAGCTCTTCACTGACAGTGTTAAATCAATCTTCAACCTATGGGCTGGATCCCATTCCAACTACATTAAAGCAATTTGGGGATTTTTGGCAACTCCCTTTATATTTTTTAAGGTAAAGATTGACATTGATATTTCCAAAACCTGATGGGCTCTCTTTGAAGTTGTTGCAAATTTCAGCTTCAATTTTTTTTTTTAATTTTTTTTTAATGCAATCAAACCAGGAAATCTTGCACAAAGCAGCAAGCTTCAGCTTATTTAGAATCATCATTTTCCCAGGGAGTTTGACAAAGTAGACAGCATTTCTGCTACCATATGCAATAAATACAATGCTATATTGTAAATGAAATTAGGCAACAAATAGAATCATTTCAGCATCCAAAATAAATATTCAAACAGTCAAAAAAAAATGAACAAAAAACCACAAACAAACAAACAAACAAACAAAAAAACAAGCAGAAAAAAATGGAAGAGACAATCATGGCTAAAATGTCCATTTCACCTTCCAGTCTCAGGAACTTACATTTTATCCTCTATTACAGATTAGCATTATGCTCTCATAGCATGGGTTTGGGTTGGAAGGGACCTCCAAAAGTCACCTAGTCCAACACCCCTGCAGTGAACAGGGGCACTCTCAGCTAAATCAGCCCCACCTTGAATATCTCCAGGGATGGCTCCTCAACTACCCACCTGGGCAATCTGTTCCAGGGGTCCACCAACCTCATGCTAAAGAACTTGTGCCTCATACCCAATCTAAATCTGCTCTTCTCACATTTCAAACCATTGCCCTCATCCTATCACTTCAGGACTTTACAAATAGTCCCTCTGCAGCCTTCTTGCAGACCCCATTAAGGTATTGGCAGGTTGCTCTTAGGTCTGCCTTGAGCGGCCTTTTCTCCAGGCTGAACAACTCCAGCTCCCTCAGCCTCTTTTGCTAACTGAGGTGCTCCAGCCCCCTGATCTTTCTTGTGGTCCTCCTCCTGACCTGCTCCATCAGGTTCATGTCCTTCTTGTGCTGAGATCTCACCAGAGCTGGATGCAGTATTCCAGGTGAGGTCTCACCAGAACAAAGTGGCAGAATCCCCTCTCTCCACCTCTGACAATGCTGCTTTTGTAGCAGCCCTGGATGCCATTCGCCCTCTGGGCTGCAAGTGCACAATTTTGCTTCATGTCCAGCTTTTCATCCACCAGCACCTCCAAGTCTTTTTTCATCAGGGCTGACCTCAGTTTTATCATCCTCCACTCTGTATTGACATCTAGGATTGCCCTGCTCCATACTTGCAAAACATCCATAATATACTTATTTTGACTGTGGAAAAAAAACCAACCAACCAAACAAACAAACAAAAAACCCAACACCTCAACACAACAACAACAAAAAAAACCCCTACTATGCAAACTATATTTCTGTGAAGTCCAAGGGATCATTTTATATTTCCAAACACACATAAAACTCAAACCATTTGCAGTCAAAAGCACAGGGATTCCCAATGGCAGGACTCAAATAGGGTCTGCAGAATTGTCCTTGATCTGCGCTGGAGTTTTTGCTCATACAATCCTGATACAAATCAGGATTGTTGTGCCTGTGCCAGTCTGGGACACTGTCACCTCCAGCTGGTCATCCTACCCTCTGTCAACAAGGACTACCTACATAACAAGAATTATAGACTCATAAAATCATTGAGATTAGAAAAGGCCTCTAAGTTCACCAAGTCCAACCATCAACCCAACACCACCATGCCCACTAAACCACGTCCTGAAGTGCTACCTCTACACATTTTTTTAACACCTCCAGGCATGGTGACTCCACCACTTCCTTGGACAGCCTTGTTAATAGCAGGTGGAAGAGCAAACTCACACTAACAGTTGAAGCTGGCATCACAGAATACAAACCAAAGAAGTTAAGGAAAGAGAGTGTCCCCCTCCATTGCTTCTACTTTGAGTGAAGCAAGAGCACAAAGTCCAGGTGGACACTTGGAGGTATATTTCAGACTGCCCAAATCTTCCAGAGTCCAAAAGCATTTTATTTTCCTGAGCTCCCAAAAACTGCTTGATGTAGAGTGTCTTCACGGACGAACACAGGCATTGACCACCTTGATATGGATAAAAAGCCTGAAAATAACAGGATACCAGTCTTCAGCCATGGTTTCTTAGACAAGATGCCATGAAAAAAAAAAAAAAAAAAAAAAAAAAAAANAAAAAAGTGGATCTAAATATTTTGATTAATTCTAAAGAGCCGTCAGTTCAGTGCATCAAAGTATGACTCAGTCCAGATACTTCTGACTCTTGGAGGCAAGTGTTCTCCTATATGTTTAGTAAATTTCAGATATGGAGCTTCTTTATTTAACAAGATGACCTTGACTGGATGCTGGGTGCCCACCAAAGCTACTCTATCACTTCCCTCCTCAGCTGGACAGGAGATAGAAGATATAGCAAAAGATTCATGGATCAAGACAAGAGAAGGGAGAGATCACTCACCAGATACAGTCATAGGCAAAATAGATTCAACTTAGGGAAAAATTAATTTCTTACCAATTAAACCAGCAAAGGTTGTAAGAAATCAAATCAAATCCTAAAAACCAACATCTCTCCAACCCTCCCTTTTTCCTGGGATTAACTTCATACCCTATTTTCCCCGCCTTCTTTCCCCATTGGCAGCACAGGGGGATGGGGAATGGGGCTTGTGGTCAGTTCATCACTTGTCTCTACTGTTCCTTCCTCTCCAGGGGAAGGACTCCTCACATTCTTACCTTGTTCCAGCATGGGATCCTTTCCACAGCAGACAGTTCTCCATGAACTTCTCCAATACAAGACCTTCCCACAGACAGAAGTTCTCCATAAACCTCTCCAGCATGGTCCTTTCCATAGGGCATAGTCAGACTGTTTCAGCATGGGCACTCCACAAGTGCTGCCAGCAAGCTTGCTCCACAGCAAGTGCCTCTCTGTCCATGCCTCTGCAAGCCCTGCCAGGAGCCTGCTTACTACAGGATCTTACCCTTCTTTAAGCATGTCCACCTGCTCTGACATAGTACCTGCTCCCCTGCAAGCTGCAGATGTGTATCTGCTCCACCATTAACTTCCAGCAGCTACAGAAGCACGGTCTGTCTCACAATGGTCTTCACCAGCTGCAGGGGAATCTCTTCTCTGGCATCTGCAGCATCTCCTCCCTCTCCTTCTTCACTGATCTTGGTGTCTGCAGGATTGTTTCTCTCACCCAAGCTCACTCCTCTCTCCTGATGCTGTTTTATAGCAGTTTTCCTGCCTTCTTAAATATGTTATCACACAGCAGTAGGTTCATCTTGGAACCAGCTCAGCATTTTCTCTACTACAAATGGAGAACTTCTAGCATCTTCTCACAGAAGCCACCCCTGTAATCTCCCCACTACCAAAACCCTGCAGTGCAGATCAAACATGCCTCCCAAAAAAATAACTAATCACACTAAAATGTTGTGCTTGTGAGTATATTTTTCTCAAATTTCTGTATATTTTTCAGGCTGGAATAAAGGTGACAATAAATATTACCTGGCAATATCTTCCGTGGCTGAAACAATCCATGCTTTGAATGCAAGGCTGTCCTTGCAGGGAGGAGGCATAGCAGAGCTGCAAGTCTTCCATTCCTTTAAGGGCTGAGACTAGTCACGAGTGTCTGGACAAAGCTTTGGTAATGGCTTTTGGATGTGTATAAAAACAGTATGATGATGTCTTATATCATTACATGCATCCCAGGACAGGAAAGACAGCAACCTGCTCTGGGGTCCTTAGCACAAGAAGGATGTGTAGCTACTGGACTGGGTCTGGAGGAGGGCACAAAATTGATCAAGAGGTTGGAACACCTCTGCTGTGAGGGGAAGGGGAAGATGATGGGGGAATTAAGGGGTCCTATGAGAAAGATGGAGAGGGACTGAAGAACACAGTTTAATGGTGACCTGGCAATGCTGGGTTAACAGTTGGATTTCATGTCAATTGTATTCCTCAAAGAGATGGAAATAAGTGGGATACTGCATACATCCAGGTAGCACAGGTGTACTCTACCTTTACGCTTGGTGGAAAGCAGCCTATATATTTGCAGCAGTCTTGATTTAAATAAAACAACACAGACCAAACGTTGGTTTAGCCTTTTGCTCTTTGGATAATGTTACCAGCTCTCCCAGGCTTCGGTGTAAGGAGCTTAACTCCACAGCATTATTGTGACTAATCTCATCAGAGCCTACTGTGGCAGCCAGGCTCCCCTTAAGAATGCAGGGGAGGATACCAGGGAATGAGTGAAAGGCAGATGGGGAAGCTCTCCATACAGAATATGAAATAACCACTCAGTAACTCAAGAGAAATCCCAAATAAAATGAATAAACTAAAAATACACACACACAAGAAAGAAAAAAAAGTAAAATTAAAACAAAAAAAAAAAGTAAAATTAAAACAAAACAAAATAACAACAAAACAAAAACAAAGAAACAAAATTGGAAACAAAATTGAAACCAGAACAAAAACAAACAAAAAAAACCCCAACCAAAGTGAAAAACAAGCAAACAAACAAAACTACAGAAAAAAATCCAACCAAGTCTACTCACCAGACCTCTTTGGATCCAAAAATGTCAAGATCTCCTTTCTACTGTTTTCACAGACTGAGGGGAAGGTAAATGTGTCAGAGGAATCCGATGTGGACGTGGGTGTGTATGAAGTGCTACTACAGTGATGAGGAGTTCACCAAATAACATGACTCCATACTTTAACCTGGCCATCGAAGCAGCAGAGTTGTCTTATGAAGAGATATATTTAAATTATTATTATTGTTATTGTTATTGTTATTGTTATGTCTCTCTATATAAATAAAAAAACCCACCTGGCCAGAAGTAATGAGATGATGAAAGGAACTCTACCTCATGGGCTGACGGAGACCCAAAACACTAAGACATTTCAAATTTTCATAGAATCCATGAATGGTTTAGGCTGGAAGGGACCTTAGAGACCATCTCCTCCAGCCTCCCTGCCATGAATTTTCAAAAGAAAGTCAGAGCAAGGGTCAAAGGGATAAATCCAACCCAGTGGGACAGATGGATAGAGATCCCAGCAAAGTTATGAACTTTCAAGACAGAAAGGCACATCAATGGGAATCTGCTGTAACTTTTTTTCTGACTACAAGGTTCCAAAGTCATCTAAACTTTGCTGTCTCCAGTGAATTTCCTTCATATGTTGGGAACTCACCTGTTAAGGTAGTGTTTTTTCAAGTGAAAAAAAAAAAAAGAAAATACAATCTTACAGAAAACCTGGGTTTCTGGAGGTATGTAGGCACTGGATGATGAAGACTGGACAAAGTCACGTCTGCTTATGAGCCCAGCATACAGGTTTTTCTGAAAACATGGCACAAGAATAGAGGAAGCTGGCTGGGGAAACCTAAAAATGCTGACAGGGTAGAAAAACATGTCTGTCCAGATAGCCATTCATAGAATTGTCAGGGCTGGAAGGGACCCCAAGTACCATCTAGTTCCAATCCCCCTGCCATGGGCAGGGACACCTTACACTAGATCAGGTTGCTCAGAGCCACATCCGGCCTGGCCTTTAAAAACCTCCAGGGATGAGGCTTTCACCACCTCCCTGGGCAGCTTGTTCCAGTGTCTCACCACCCTCATCCTGAAGAACTTCTTCCTAAAATCCAACCTGAATCTAGATTTGCTTCATTCCCCTCAGTCCTATCACTACCTGACATCCTAAAAAGTCCTTCACCAGCTTTCCTGTAGGCCCCCTTCAGATACTGGAAGGCCACAATAAGGTCACCTCAGAGCCTTCTCCTCTCCAGACTGAACAGTCCGAACTCCCTCAGTCTGTCTCCACAGCAGAGGAGCTCCAGCCCTCTGATCAACCTCGTGGCCCTTCTCTGGACACTCTCCAGCATGTCCATATCCTTCATGCGATAGTGGCTCCAGATCTGGATGCAGTACTCCAGGTGGGGTCTCACCAGAGTGGAGTAGAGGAGGAGAATCACCTCCCTCAACCTGCTGGAGCCCAGGATCTGGTTGGCTTTCTGGTCTGCATGTGTACACAGGTGGCTCATGTTGAGCTTGTCAAATGTATGTTTTTGTCAGGATCAAGGAGATTGAGGGAAGTTCAGGCCACTATTACAGGCTGGATGTGGCTGTGAGCAACCTGATCTAGTGTGAAGCATCTCTGCCCATGGCAGGGGGGTTAGAACCAGATGATCCTTAAGGTCCTTTCCAGCCCTGACACTTTTGTGGTTCTAGCTTCCTTTCTTTCTCCCTTCACACATGAATCCAGGCAGTTACTGGACATCACAATTATAGTAAGCTGTTAAATCCCAATAAATACTATCAAGCTGGCCACTCAGAGGTTTCCATGACATCAACTTTCTAACACAGTAGTGATTAGACTGTATTGCATCTGACTGCTTTGAGAGGTCTACTCTTTGATTAGACTTGGAAGGAGGAAGGAAATAGTGGCATGAGATATTTCAGCTTGGAAAGAGATTTAGAAGCTATGTTTCAATTTGTTTTTTCTTTGAAAACAAAAAGCAAACAAACAAACAAACAAACTCAATCAAACCACCAACAAACAAGAATAAACATTTAGAGATGCATGTTGTTAGGGTCTGGTGTAACACAGTGACAGAGAAAATAATGGCTGTGCTCTGGGATACCCAGTGCTACAGAAACTTAGTTTGTCTCTGCCTGGCTCATGTCTGCCAACATGAGCTCAGTTTCTCAGCCTGTGCTTGTAACAAGGGCAAAAGGCTTGCCTTACTACTCACATCATGGTTATGTCTACATTGGATTGCTCGGCATCTCCACTGGAAGTCCTCAAGATTTTCACTACCAATAACAAAACTGGAACCAGGATGGGGGACAGTGAAAACACAACCAGGAATGTATCACCTGTCCTCCAACTGCATGTGAAGCAGTCTCAGTCTTACATCATTCCTAGACAGACCCCGTTAGCCTCCTTCCTCCATCTCACCTAGTCTGAAACCCAGCCCAGGACAGTTCTTGAGCTACCTCCAAGTTTGTTGTCCAGCATAATTCAGAAAATACAAAATAGTACTTCTGTTGAACCTTTCAGTCCTCAAATGTTTCCTCACCCCATGGAGCTCTGAGGAAAATGTCTTCTGTAGCTCAAATTTTTCATGATTCAGAGTTTACTCAAAGAGACCTTCTCTCTAGTACAACTCACACAAGACACTACTTAATTTTTTGCTTTAAGATATTTACATTCTGCAGTAGCAGCAGAGTAAGACCAAGATGAGAAGAGGAGGGAAACCAGCAAGATCAGTGAATGTTTGGCACTCCAAATAGCTGAAAGGTGAGGGAAAGTGGTGATTACATCTCCCTGGAGCCTTCTCTTCTCCAGGCTGAACAACCCCAGCTCCCTCAGCCTGGCCTTGCAGCAGAGCTGCTCCAGCCCTCTGATCATTTTCATGGCCCTCCTCTGGACCTGCTCCATCAGGTCCAGGTCTTTCCCATGTTGAGGGCTCCAGAGCTAGACACAGTGTTCCAAGTGACATCTTACCAGAGCAAAGGGGAAGAATCACCTCTCTCCATCTACTGACCATGCTGCTTTTGATACAGCCAATTCTGATTGTCCTGTGGAAGAAAAAAGGTAACTTTTGAAACAGGTAATTTCATACTTCTCATTAAATCATAGAATCACCTGGGTTGGAAGAGACCTCCAAAGGTCATCTATGCTAATTCCCCTGCAGAGAGCAGGGACATCCTCAACTAGATCTGGTTACCCAAAGCCCTGTCAAGCCTCACCCTGAGTATCTCCAAGGATGGGGCATCAACTATCTCTCTGGGCAACCTGTTGTATTGTTCCACCACCCTCATCCTAAAGAACTTTTTCCTCACATCCAAACCAAATCTGCTCTTCCTTTACTTCAAACCACTGCCTCTTGTCCTGTCACTGAAGGCTTTTGCAAACAGTCCCTCTGCAGCTCTCTTGCAGGCTCCTTTCACCTGCTGGAAGGCTACTATTAGGTTTCCTGGAGCCTTCACTTCTCCAGACTGAACAACTCCAGCTCCCTCAGCTTGTCCTCATAGCAGAGCTTCTCCAACTCCCTGATAATTTTTGTGGCCCCCTTCTGAACCTACTCCATCAGGTCCATGTCCTTCCTGTGTTGAGGGCTCCAGAGTCTGAGGACTCCAGTGCTCATGTCATTCATAACTGATCTACAGAAAGATTGGTTACGTTTCTGTGACTTTGAAGTGTGACGTGGTTCTCACCCCCAGTGTATATGTTGTTTATATGCCTATTCACTTCCACTGACACTGGATATATTTAGAAAGAGCTGTCTTTATAAAGATATATTTCAGCATCTCCCACTGTGGCTAACAGAGCCTCTTCCAGAGCAGATCATGGCAGCTGTTTAACAGCATGCAACACTCCCGTGCATCACGTCAGGCTACAAAGGTTTGCAGATTACCATATCTCATTGCCATTGCAAGATGAAAGCTTAGATACTCAGGCTATAATTAACCACATTGAATTTGAGCAGTAAGCTAAGTTTAATGGTCCTACAACACTTGAGAAAAGTGTAATTGATCTCTTACAGAGCATAAGTGATTAGGATATCAGTTTGTGTCACTGCAAAGGTAGTGCTATCAACACCACAGTGTCCATAACAGTGTACACAGTGCACCAGTTCAATGCCAGCCTAATGAAATGAATGTGCTCAATGCCACATTTTCCTGCACCTTACATAGGCATAGACTGACACCATTAACTTTGGTGTGGTCACAAACAGATGAACTGCTCAAATAGGCATTCATTTATCTTGAAATAATTCCCTTCTTTCATCTCCTGTGGTCAAGTGGTGCTGCTACCCCCATTTCATTGGATACAACTTTAAGCAAAGAAACTGTGTGAGCTGAGCATGAGACAGAGTTCCACTACATCACCTAAACCACAAGTGATTAGCCTGCTGCTGTATCCAAGGTGGTGAAGCCTGAGCCACAGAGGATATGGCAAATTGAGGTATCTGCATTTATGTGGAATTGCACTTAGGGGCTTGCCCTAAAACCATGAAGAAGGTGAGTTGCCTGAGGAAGGAAATGAAAGACAGAGCAGATGAACTCCAGGGTTGGATGCCAGCATGGAAGAATTCATCCCTGGAAATATGAGGGAAAGAACAACAAATTTATATTTTATTGTCAGACTCACCAGGGTAAACCTGATAATAACTCTTCTTCCAGAACACTTTAGCATTGGAGCAACAACCATTCAACTGATTTTTTTTTTTTTCTCAACAAAACAAAGTGAAGCAAACCCAAACAAAACAAATACATATGGAAGTACGGAAACCTTTCCCATATCTTCACTGGTCAGTTTCAATTCAATTCCTCAGCTACTCCATCATACAAACGGATCATTGCAAAGCAACCAACACTCTTTGTACTCACATGTCCTTTCTTAATACAGATGTGTGCCTGAATTTCCTTCTTAACAGTTAGTTGTATTTCTGCTCAAGCTTTTCGCTGTAGAACAGCAGCAGATCTGATCTGACTGCAAGTGGATTGTTAGCAATGAGCGGATTAGATAGAAAACAGATGTTGGGTTGGAATAAGATGGAGTTCTTGCTTGTATTTTTAATCAGGACTGGTGGCCACCCCCAAACTGAGAAACACTGCAGGCAGTCAGTGTGAACCTACCAAAGGCTGAATATGTATCTAAACTGCTGTTGATACTTCCCCAAAGGTAACCTCAAATTGCTTTTTTTTTTTTTTTTTTTTTTTTTTTTTT
>VWZE01019643.1:100203-139677 GCA_013396675.1 Eubucco bourcierii
TTTTTTATTTATTTAAAATAAAAAAAAAAAAAAAAAAAAAAAAAAAAAAAAAAAAAAAAAAAAAATCATATTAACAATCTCTGCCTGGATATCAAAATTAATATTCATTATTCATTTTGCATTATTTGTAACAATTTGCCTTCTGCCACCATTTCCTGATCCTCCCTCAGAAGCTGCTCAGGGGAGTTGTGGGCATCCCTTCCCTGAAAGTGTGGGATGGGGCCTTGAGTAACCTGATGTAATGGAAAGTGCCCCTGCTCATGGCAGAGAGGTTGGAAGTAGGTGATTTTTAAGGCTCCTTCCAACCCAAACTGTTTTATGATTCTATGATTCTGTGATTTGTTTTGCCTGTAAATCTTTCCACTTGACAGAACTGAGGATTCCCATTTTATGAGGCACTGATTTGACTTTCAGACTTAAAGTAATTGCATCTAACTTTGCAGACTGAAAAATCAGCACTTCCCATTTCAGTCCGCATTTGGTGATGGGATGGCAATGGCATGTAATTACACCATGGGATTTGGGGATCATAGCAGGAATTTATCAGCAGAAATTTCCCCCAGGAGGTGCCCAGGGAACATGTGCTGATGATCATGTAAACAATATTTGATAGCTTTGTTACTGTTTTCCTCCTGTGTTCCCCTCTTTATGAATCACATTTTTAGTTTTTGAAGGTGGTAATTTTTTTCTTGTGACTTCTCTTTGAAAGATTTAGTTGGGCTTTTTTCCTCTCAAACCCAACAAATTTATACCTCCATCTCATCTCATGTTGTTTTGACTTTTACAGCCTAAGATATTTTGTGTATTTCCATAAAGCACAAGGATAGAGGCCACATCTCCACTGATTGATAATACAGCTGTAAGGCAAGTTTATAATTTATTGTTTTGTGATACCAACCAGGCAATCTAAATGATTTAGTAATCCCTACCTAAAGAGGTTTACAACCCAAACAGATAGAGAGGATATTTTATAGAAAAATGGGATGTGTATGGATCTTGCCTATCATGTGGAGCACATCTGAATGCTTGACAGACCAGCCATCATCTGCCTTCTCTATCAGCACAAAACATCTGTCGCAGAACCAGGAAGTGATCTCGGTTTTCTTGCACATCTGATCACCTCAAGGAAAGACACCAAACCTAGCATCCTGCAGCTATCTGAAATCAGTTTCCAAGATTTATATATATATTAAAATTTGAATTGAAGGTCTCTGAGTCTTAGGAGTGCCTGTTTTTCAGAGAGACTGGAGAACTCACAACTTTATTTCACAGAGTCACAGAATGTTAGAGGTTGGAAGGGACCTCCAGAGATCATAGAGTCTAACCCCTCTGCCAAAGCAAGATCCCCTAGGACAGTCTGCACAGGAATGCATCCAGTTGGGTTTTGAAAGTCTCCAGAGAAGGAGACTCCACACCCTCTCTGGTAGTGTAAACTTCTTTACACTGTCATCTTCAGTGTAAAGAAGTTTCTCCTCATGTTGAGGTGAAACCTTCTGTGTCCCAGTTTGTATCCGTTGCTCCTTGTCTTATTGCTGGTGACCACCAAAAAGAGATTGGCCTCATCCACTTGACACCCACTCCTCAGATATTTCTAGACATTGATCAGATCTCCTCTCAGCCTTCTCAAGACTAAACAGCCCCAGGTTTCTCAGTCTCTCTCGATAGGGGAGATGCTAAAGTCCCCCAGGCATCCTCCTGGGTCTCCACTGGACTCTCTCCAGCAGGTCCCTGTCTCTCTTGAATTAGGGAAGCAAAATTTGACACAATATTCCAGGTGTGGTCTTCCCTGAGCAGAGAAGAGTGGGAGAAGAACCTCCCTAGCCCTGCTGGCAATATTTTTCCTGATGCACCCCAGGATGCCATTGGATCTCTTGGCCATAAGGGCACATTGCTCTCCCATGCAGAACTTGGTGTCCACCAGCACTCCAAGGTCTTTCTCCATGGAGCTGCTTTCCAGTGGGTCAACCCCTAAGCTATACTGGTGCCTGCTGTTATTCCTCCCCATTTGTAGCTTTGATGTCTCACAGAGGCACCATGCCAAACAAACAAAAGCAATTAGCCTCCTTTCTAGTCATGTTCACTTGGAGGCTGAGCTCAACCACCCACCTACTCACAAGTCCTTGTCACCATGTGATTCTGCACCTTTTTTTTTCCTGCATCCTGCCATTTCCAACATTTCATTAAACTCTGCCGATATGGCTGTTGCCTTTTGTTTGCCCAAGAACGCTCATGACTGCAGGCCTTGATAAGTGGATTTAACCTTCAGCATGAATATCAAGTCTCATATGATTCAGGCACGCAGCGAAGCTTTGCAAGATAAGGGGCCAATTAATTTAATTGTCAAATGACAAGAGTGAACTCCCACTCGAGTGGGAAATCAGCTATTTGTTTACCATTTTGGTTGGAAACCAGAAAGTAATGAAAATGGAAATAATAATTTCCCCTCATCTCTTTAAATTCTGCTTTGCAAAGCCTTTTTTCCAATCCTCTTTCCTACTGCATGTGGAGAAAAACCTCCACTTTCCTTGTCCTTATACTTTCACCAAGAAGCTAGGATTAAACAATTAATACATGTTACTCTCTACCATGAGACCTTCATATTAAATGCAAAAGTGATAACAAACTGTTCTGTAAACAAACTGCACTGAAATTGGATGGATTTAGGTAGCCAAGAAAGCTACTGCTATCCTGGCTTGAATTAAAAACACTGCGGGCAGTAGAGACAGGGAAGGGATCATGCCCCTCTATTCAGCACTGGTGAGGCCACATCTCAAGTATTGTGTTCAGTTCTGGGCCACTCACTCCAGGAAGCGCATTGAAGGGCTGGAGAATGTCCAGAGAAGGACAAGGAGGCTGGGGAAGGGCCTGGAGCACCTGGGCTGTGAGGAGCATCTGAGGGAGCTGGGGGTGTTGAGTCTGGAGAAGAAGAGCCTGAGAGAAGACCTCATTGCTCTCTACAGTGGTCTGATGGGAGGTTGGAGCAAGGAGGGCACCAAACCCTCCTTGGTGTCAAGCGATAGGACTAGAGGAAATGATTCTGAGCTGCCCCATGGGAGGTTCAGGCTGGATGTTAGGAAATATTTCTTCACTGAAAGGGTTTTCAAACATTGGAATTGTCTGCCCAGGGAAGTGCTGGATTCACCATCCTTGGGGGTGTTTGAACACCATGTGAACCTGGTGCATAGGGACATCATCTAGTACTGGCCCTTCAGTGCTGGGTCAAAGTTGGATTGCATGAACCTGGAGGTCACTTCCAACCAGATATATTCTGTGATTCTGTGCATTAGAGTGCAGATATGTATAGCAGTCACTGACTCAAGATTCTGATAATCAAGATGATTTAGAACACATCTGTTTTTAAGTAGCAGAATATTTCAATTAATTAATGTAGTATGTGCTGAAATGATTAAGGTTAAAAGCTTACACAATAAGCTTTTGATTGAGTCAGGGTCTCAAATCTAAATTTGGTTCTCAGAAGAAATTTTGTTCTGGGTTTTTTGCCCTTTTTTCCCCCCTTTTTCTCCTGTAGGAAGTTATTTAGGCTTTTAGTAAAACCTCTGTGTTGCAATAAACACTGTTAATACATTTCAGTCTGTTAAACACTCTGAGTTAAGCAACAGTCACCCAAAAGTTAAGTAGAAGTAAAAATATCATTCTTCCTTCAAAAGGCATTTTTCCCAGCTTTACTTTATGTCTATCCTCATGGTACTGAAGATCATATTTAATGTACGAATCCTACCCTCAGGGAATCAGTCCTGGGACCAGTCTTGTTTAACATCTTTGTCAGTGACATGGACAGGGGCATTGAGTGCACCCCCAGAGAGTTTGCCGATGACACCAAGCTGTGTGGTGCTGCTGACAGCTGCAGGGAAGGGTCCCATACAGAGGGACCTTGCAGGCTGGAGAGGTGGGCCCCAGACAACCTCATGAAGTTCAGCAAAACTAAGTGCAAGGTCCTGCACCTGAGTTAGGACAATTCCAAGCACCGATATAGACTGGGCAGTGACTGGCTTGAGAGCAGCCCTGAGGAGAGGGACTTGGGGGTGCTGGCAGATGAGAAGCTCAATGTGAGCTGTCTTGCAACCCAGAGGGCAAACCAGACCCTGGGCTGCACCAAGAGAAGTGTGGCCAGCAGGTTAAGGGAAGTGATCCTCTTCCTCTACTCTGCACTGGTGAGACCCCAGCTGGAGTACTGCATCCAGTTCTGGAGCCCCTATCCTAAGAGGGATATGGATATGCTGGAATGTGTCCAGAGAAAGGCCACGAGAATGATCAGAGGGCTGGAGACTGAGAGAGTTGGGGCAGTTCAGTCTGGAGGGGAGAAGGCTCTGAGGTGACCTTATTATTGTGGCCTTCCAGTATCTCAAGGGGGCCTACAAGAAAGCTGGGGAGGATGTCAAGTAGTGATAGGACTAGGGGAAATGAAACAAAGCTAGAAAAGGATAGACTCAGACTGGATGTTAGGAAGAAGTTCATCAACATGAGGGTGGTGAGACCCTGGAACAGGTCACCCAGGGCATTAGTGGAAGCCCCATCCCTGGCAGTGTTTAAGGCCAGGCTGGATGGGGCTCTAAACAGTCTGATCTAGTGTGAGGTGTCCCTGCCCATAGCAGGGAGTTTTAGAACCAGACAATCTTTAAGGTCCCTTTCAACCTAGCTGTTCTCTGAATCTATGAACATCCTTTCATCATGAAATTCAGTGTGGAAATGATCCAGTACTCATTCACTGTGTCTGTCACAGAGCAGTGAAGAACCATACTCAATAACATACTTGCTATTAATTTTGATCAGTCTGTCATCTAGTGCTACATAGCTCCTGCAGCATCTTCTGGGGTACTAATGCCCTCAGCAGAAGAGAAAAAGTCAGCTAAGTAAATAATTCCAACTCTGCATTGGTCTTCTGCAGTCTCATTACACTCACCAACTGCTTTCTTCCCCGACACCAAATGCACAAGCAGTTCCACACATCCTCCAGACTCGGTTGAGGAATCTAAAAGCATTCAAACAACAATCACAGTGGAGAGAAGGGTAGAGAAGCAAGCCACCAGGCAGTCCCATCTCTGAGCTGGTTTTCCTCAGTAAGGGAATCTACAGTCTCCTCCTCTCCAAACCCTGTCCTGGGATGGGAAAGGAAAGACTGAACTCCAGTACATGCGCTTTGTTTCTCTGAGAGATGGAACAGCAATTCAGGTTCTAAGTAGCAATTTGGAAGAAGGCTCTGTGGTGGGATACAGGACAGAGAGAAGTTAGTCATGAGCACAGATGAAGAGTAATCTTGCATTAGTCACACACAGATAATGAGAGCTGGGAAATTATGACATGTGAGCCTCATGTTAAACCCACTTAAGCTTAATTTTCTGCACTGAATAGAAATTGTTCTAAGGAACAACTCATTCCTACAGAACAGTTCTTCCCATAATGCCACTAACATCCCTGTCACCTTGATTTAGGCCATTTAAATGTCAGTAAGACAAGTTAAAGTTGCCTGAGGGCAACTTTGTCCTATGCACCAAAAATCTTGTTCTATCTGATAGTGAGTCTTATTAATTTTTACAAATATATGAAGGGTGGGCAGCAAGAAGGGGACAACCGCTTTTCAGTGATATCCTGTGATAAGATGAGGGACCACAAACTGGAGCACAGGAAGTTCCACCTCAGCATGAGAAAAAACCTCTTTACTGTAAGGCAGATGAAGCCCTGGAACAGGCTGTCCATGGCTTGTGGAGTTTTATTCACTAGACACTTTCAAAACACATTTGGATGCATTCCTGTGCAGCCTGCTCTAGGTGATCCTGCTTTTTCAGAGGGCTTGGACTTGATCTCTGTAGGTCCCTTCCAACCCCCTACTATTCTATGATTATATAATATTATGTTTTTCTGCAGTGCCTTGTGGAAAGATCTGGCTTTCTCATGCGGGAATTGATTTACAGGATGTTGGGGACAGGGGCTAGAAATGCTGCTTCCCCTTTCTCTCCCCAGTACTCCTACCCAGTGCAGTTTGCATTGTAATGCAAAGAATTGGGATGTACTGTGACTAGGTTATATTCAGCCTGCCATGTGCACATCCCCTCCTTTTATTACTTACATATCTTGATTCTCCAGAGATGTGTTTTTATGACCCAAAAAAACAACTGATCATCCATGGGTGATGAAGGAGCACAAGTCTTCCATAAGAATACCAGGTGCTCCTCTGTCCTGAAACATACTTGAAAGCCAAAAGATCCACAATTTCTACCATCAGACAGGATTACTAGAAGTTGAAAACACACACCTCTCAAAAAAAATTACTATAAATCTATGCTTATCTGGCAGGCTTTGTCACAGAGAGACTGGATTTTGAAGGGCACAGAATTCCTGGGGGAAGGGAGAGTTGGCGTGTTGATTTCTGAGCATGCAAGTTCAACAAAAAGAGCTGTAATGAATTTTTTCTCCTGGTGAAAGTGGGTGTAGATCCTGACAGTATTGAAACCTGAGAGGTAAAAGTTTAAAATATTAGCAGACTATTAGCAGCATTAAAAAAGGTGCCAAAAGCTTCACTGTTGAATTAATTGTTGTTCCCTTCAACTGCTTGCAGAGAAAAGGAGATTAAGACTGGGTGTTAGGAACAAATTATTAACCATGAAGGTGGTGGAACACTGAAACAGGTTGCCCAGGGAGGTAGTTGAAGTCCCATCCCTGGAGATATTCACAGTGAGGCTCAACAGGGCTCTGGGCAACCTGATCTGGTTGAGGATGCCCCTGATGACTGCAGAGGGGTTTGGACTGGATGAGCTTTGGAGGTCCCTTCCAACCCAGACCATTCTATGATTCAGCAGATACTCTGAACTGCCTGCCACATGGTCTTCTGATCTGCAGCTATAGGGCTGCATGGATCTGGATGCCACTCAACCAGGTACCTTTTGCCTACTGAGGTTATGACTTTATCCCAGCTGCAGAATTTCAGATCAGGCACTCAAAGACAGTTTAGAAGCTCCAAAGACAGCTAATAATATGCCGTATTTTTATATCAAACCAACTGCAGTCAGGTCCTGGGAGAGCCATTCCAACTTCAGCACCTTTTTTAAAAGGTAATTGTGTTGTCTGAGACTCAAAGGAAATATATTTTACTCACTCCTCTGGAAAGTAAGTGTTTGAAGCACTGTTAAAGCATTTTTTTCCCTAATGACTTTGTGCATTTGTCCTTGAAGAACAACAAGAGCTTTGTGGCTGAGGGGGAGCGAAAAATGTTCTCTGAAGATGTTGTTTCTGAATGTTACTTTCAGAAAATGTGGAAGTCTGTTCCCACTAAAGTCATCAAGAAAGTTATCACTGGTGTCTGTGGGAACAAGACTATGTGTGGCAGCTTTATGTTTAGACTGGATTAGGAAGCCTTTATCCTAGTCTCTCATTTGGATGTCTTGTTTACAGAAGGCAGATAAAGAGCTAAGCACTGTTAACAAACAGCTGCAGTAGACAACCCAGTCAGTATGGGACGCATGAAGGACATATTTGTAGCTTTATGTGGGATTCTGTTTTCCCATAAGGGGAGTAGGCCAGTGTTAATGGGATGAGCTTCAACAAGGCCAAGTCCTGCACTTAGACCACAATAGCACCAAGCAAACACTATAGGCTTTGAGCAGTGGGGCTGGAAAGCCGCCTGGCAGAAAGGGACTTGGGGATTCTGATGGACAAGCAGATGAATATGAACAGTGTGCCCAGGTGACACAGAAAGCCAATGGCATCCTAGCTTGGATTAGAAATGCTGTGGCTGGTAGGAGCAGGGAGGTGATTGTTCCCTTGGACTTTGCTCTGCTGAGGCCACACCTCCAGTACCGTGTTCAGTTTTGGGCACCTAATTGCAAGAGAGATGTGGAGGTGCTGGAGGGAGTGCAGAGGAGGGCAAGAAAGCTGGGGAAGGCCCTGGAGAATAAATCTTACTAAGAATAACTGAGGGAGCTGGGGATGGTTAGTTTGAAAAAGAGGAGGTGGAGGGCAGATCTCATCTCTGTCTGCAGCTACTTGAAAGGACCTTGTAGAGAGGTTGGTGCTGGTCTCTTCTCGCAGGTAAATAGAGATTGAATAAGAGGGAATGGCCTCAAGCTGCAACTGTGTAGGTTTAGACTGGACATTAGGAAACATTTTTTTCATGGTAAGAGTATTCAGGCATTGGAATGAGTTGCCCAGGGGGATGGTTGAGTCACCAACCCTGGATGTGTTTAAAAGTTATTTGGATGTGGTGCTTGGGGATATGGTTTAGAGTGTA
This sequence comes from Eubucco bourcierii, assembly GCA_013396675.1. NCBI lineage: Eukaryota > Metazoa > Chordata > Aves > Piciformes > Ramphastidae > Eubucco > Eubucco bourcierii. Next base: position 108,446 of record VWZE01019643.1, read on the forward strand.
CCTTGTAGAGTAGGGATATCGGTTGGACTTGGTGATCCTGAAGGGCTTTTCCAACCTGAATGCTTCTGTGATTCCCTTCAACAGTGCCAATGCTGGGACTGAACAAACCCATTCAGAGCCATGCTGCTGCTTGCTGCTTGGCTGCTGCTTGGATATGGGGTCTTGTTGTGGGCTCCCTATGTAGAGGAGAGTGGTGACCCCCAGGCATACCAGTCCCTGACTGCAGAGGGTCCAGAGAAACTCAACAGAGCTGCCAGTGCCATGGGTCCTTCGGGCAGCACAGTGAGTGAGGATGGGTGCTAAGGAGTCCAGATGTAGCTCCTTCTGAGGCACAGCCAAATGTTGTATTGGGACATGCCTTGTACTGCTAGATGATGTGTGGGTTTCATCCCCACTGCCTTTCTTAAGGAAAAGGCCCATTTACTAAAACATATCTGTTCACTTCTGTCATCCCACATGAAATTTCTTTCACTCTAAGTGTCCTCTGCAATACTAATGTTTTACTTTCCTCAGTTGCCTCTCCTCCTTCTAATCAATTTGCACATCTAGTGGCCATGACAGACCTCATGAGTATCTCTGTTTGGACCTGACAGACAAACAACTGCAGTCAGACAGAAGCCATAAATGAAACACTAGCTGTCTTTAGACAGTGGTGAACAGTTCTTGTTCCTCTTTCATCTAAGTAACTTCTTCAGTACTTCAGCTGAAGAGCTTTAATCACTGCATTTATTACATCTCAGAACCTTACTTCAAGGGGTCAGGGAGGCAGAATCCTACTTTGCAGATGGAGTCACTGCAAACAAAGCTGGAAATTTAACAGTCACTGATACAACTGAGCTGACTCTTATCAAGTTTGCTTCTCAGAATACGCGTAGCCCGTGTTTAGACATTCTGTCTGCAACCACAGCTCTGACCCTTAAACTGTGCTTTCCTTCTATTCATGGATATGAAATCCAGGAGATGCAAGCTGAGATGCACTGCCTGTGCCTTCCCCAAAAGTGGATGACATTTCTGTTCCCTGCAGCAGGCTTAAGCAGAAGACAATCAGCTCTCATTTGTGCTTGCTGTTCATTTAGGTGGTCTCCAATTTACTGTGTCCAGGTTTAAGCTCCCCAGTTCAGAAGAGACAAAGAACTGCTAGAAAAAGTCCAGCAGAGAGCCACGAGGATGATTGGGGGGACTTGAGCATCTCCCCTGTTTAAAAAAAAGACTGAGACTCCTGGGGTTGTTTAGTTTGGAGAAAAGAAGGCTAAGAGGGGATCTGATCAGTGTCTATAAGTAAGTGACAGGTGGGCGTCAAGTAGTTGGGGCCGATCTCTTTTTGTGGTCAGCAGCAGTAAGACAAGGAGCAATGGATACAAACTGAAACACAGAAGGTTTCACTTCAACGTGAGGAGAAACTTCTTTACAGGGAGGGCGTCAGAGCCCTGGAACAGGGTGTCCAGAGAGGTTGTGGAGTCTTCTTCTCTGGAGACTTTCAAAACCTGCCTGGATGCATTCCTGTGCAAACTGCCCTAGGGGATCCTGCTCTGGCAGGAAGGTTAGACTTGATGATCTCTCTTTCAACCTCTAAGGCTCTGTGATTCTGTGAGCCAGGATGCAGCAAGCCCCTAGTTTGTCTTACGGGTTAAGAATTTTTTAGCAAAAGGCTTGCCCTTAAAAAATGTGGCTGTGGCAAAAAGAAACCTTTCATGGTAAGGTTTTTATTCCATTAAGTACCTGGGAAAACAGAGCTCTTGGATCCAGGAGGAAAATCCTGCTAGAAAGGGGTGTGTAAGATCATATTTTCCTTGGCTGATTAACCATATACATATCAAGTGAATTTATATCTCAATGCCTACATTAGGCAGGGAACTTCAGTCCGAGTCTTGTCTCTCTCATGCGTGAACGAAGCTCCATCCAAAGAGCACTTCCTAACCCAAGGCAGGTATTTCACAGTTTTTCCTGCTAGAGTGTATCTATCTAAGCTGCATAAATACTTAAACACTTGCTGAGAGAGGAGAGTGTTTTGCAAGAGATTGATTTGACAGTACTGTCGTTTAGACGTTCACACAGGATGTGGGAAACTGAGGTCCAGGTCTCTGCCTCGATGAAGACTTAATTATTTATGGAAAGTAGAGCAGCTGCAGGAGGAAGGAGTGAGAGACAGTAATGGTTCTGGGGCTGGGCCACTTAACAGAGGATACAGGAGAAGACAAAGCAAGACCCCATCCTTAGGCAACCTACAAGTGTGGTGCTTGTCCCAGCCGCTGCTGGCTCATGTAGTATGATACTTCAGAGAAAACCTTCAGAGCTTGCTTCTATCCCATTGCAAAGGTTTTAAAACCTCTGTGTGGCACAAATTACTCCAGTTCTGGTATTTCTTAACTTTTGAGACCTTTTTTTTCTTTTTTTCCCCCCAATGTTAATATTCTTTAAATTTTTACACTGTAAAAAGATTTAAAAGACCTCTCTCTTCCCTGCAACCTGTCAAGGAAGAAGTCTGAATAATTTGGTGTATTTTCAGCCTGAATTCCATTGTTTACTGATGTTTATTCCTGGGAACATTTAAAGCTGAGAAAAAATAATAATAATTTAAAAGAAATTAATGATTTGGCCAGTCATAAGGCTTGAGATCAGACTTGGAGGGACAATTTCTGTAGACTAACACTGACAAGATGTATTTTCTAATGTGTTTAAGGATCACAAAAGGAGGTGGTAAAAGTAAAATGCTGACTAGGAAGAAACTTGAGTGTATGTTCTCGTATCTCACCACAGAGATGCAGACTTACCACCTGTGAGCACTATTCACAGAGCCCAGGAGCCTGGGCCCAGTACGCAACAAGGAGGAGTGGAGCATTGTGTGGCAAGTGGGATGAACCTCAACATTTCATAGCACCTCTGGACACCCCTTTTACTGTCCTTCAGTTTTAGTCACCTTCTTTCTATACTTACTGTTTACATCATCTCAGAAAACTCCTTCCTTTTATAGTGCCTCATGCCTCAGGGGTGGGTGATGTTTTGCTACACATTTGTGCAATAATATTGTCGTATCTGCACTGTACCAGATCAGTCAGGCAGCATTCTCAGGCACAGGTGCTAACCAGCATGGTAGGACCTACATCTGCACTTGTAAAGAATCATGTCCATCAACACAAGAGGACTGAATGCAAACCAGGGTGCTAGCCAGGACAAGTCATAGAATCATAGAACAGTCTGGGTTGGAAGGCACCTCTAAAGGTCATGTAGTCCAACCTCCTCTGTAGTAAGCTGGGACATCTTCAACCAGATCAGGTTGCCCAGAGCCCTGTCAAATCTCACCTTCAGTATTTCCAGGGATGGGGCCACAAGCACCTCCCGGAGGAACCTGTTGCAGTATTCCACCACCCTCACACTAAAGAACTTGTTCCTCACATCCAATCTAAATCTACTCTTCTCCAGTTTGAAACCATTGCCCTCTGTGCTATCACTGCAAATCTTTGCAAAGAGTTCCTCTGCAGCATTCTTGTAGCCCCCTTCAGGCACTAGCTCTCCCCAGAGCTTTCTCTTCTCCAGACTGGATGATGCCAGCTCCCTCAGCCTGTCCTTGTAGTAGAGGTTTCCCAACTCCCTGGTAATTTCCATGGCCCGCCTCTGGACCTGCTCCATCAGGTCCTTGCCACATCCATGTTCAGCTGCTTGCAGGGCTTTGCTAGCACAGGAGGTCACATTCCAGTTCCCAGGAATGCTCCCAGACACACTCAGGTTTACCACAAAAGACACAGCCTTTTTGTCAAGTCTGGAAGGTCAAGGACCATGTTTGTCAGTTTGACTCAACTCTCAACTCAGACAAATTCTAGCTTGTATGGAAGGATAAGAAATGTCCTGTTTTTCTCTTTCCTGATTGCCCTGGTTTTCTCTTTCCTGAAAGACCTTTTAGAAATAAACATGTAGCAAAGGAGGTAAAATTTGATGCACAATCCATCACCCTGACCTTTGCAGGAAACAAATCTTTGCTTGAGAGCTCATCAACCACAACAGCTCCTGGCCTGATTTACTGTTGAGGAGTCCTAATGTTGTGTTAATGTAGCTCCATTGATTTCTGTAGATTTACAGCAGTATTACATCGGAGTAACACAATAATAAACATACCACTCAGATTGATGAAGGAACTGTGGGTCAGAGAGCTTACCTGTGCTCTCCAATTTTGTCAGCAGACCTACCAAAAGCCACTCCTCCTCCATGCAGTCCTTGACTCCATCAGTCCAAAGTATGGTTCTGGTTAGAAAATGGTGAATGAGCTTTTCTTCATGGCCTGTGAATTGAGAGGGACTTGTGAATTACTGCTGGTAGGTTTTTTAAGGTAAAAAAAAAAAAAAAAAAAAAAATTAAAATCAGCTCAACAAACCCCCCTAAACAGAAGCAATGAAGGAACATTTGTAAGTGAGTGGTCAAAGACTCAGCATATCTATCACACTCTGAGTGACAACGTTTGCTTGTATTTTTCCAGTTGATTTGTAACTGACCTGGAGAACGGTGGAAATTGGCTGAAATTCTTCCACTCCCGCTTATGTCTCTGTTGACTTGGTTTGGTTTTATTTTTGTTTATGTACCAAACACAAAGATTCTCCTCTGGGGTTCCTGTTCTCTGGCTACAGAGGAGAAAACATTAACCCCTTGATAGCTGCTCTACTTGCTTATCATAAATCCATTTGAAAGACATCAGAGTGAAGGAAAGGCTATGATGTAGAATCACGGAATGATCTGGGTGGGAAGGGACCTCCAAAGGTCATTTAATCCAACCCCCTCTGCAGTCAGCAGGGACATCCTCAACTAGATCAGGTTGCTCAGAGCCCTGTCAAGTCTGACCCTAGACATCTCCAGGGATGGGACTTCAGCCACTGCCCTGGGCAACCTGTTGCAGTGTTCCACCACCCTTATGCTAAAGAATTTGTTCCTAACATCCAATCTAAATCTCCTCTTCTGTCATTTACAACCATTGCTCCTTGTCCTGTCCCTGTAGGCCTTTGCAAACAGTCCCTCTTCAGCCTTCTTGCAGCCCCTTCAGCTACTGGCAGACTGCTCTTAGGTCTACCTGGAGCCTTTTCTTTTCCAGGCTGAACATACCCAGTTCCCTCAGCCTGTCCTTGTAGCAGAGGAAAACAGAAGACAAGTTTGAGCAGAAAGATGTAGTAACAATGCCTTTGCTTTGCAAAGTTTGGAAAGCAGACTTCAGTGTGAAGCAGCAAAACACATGCAGGTGAATTTGTCCATTTGACTGAGAATAAGCAGCACAGTGATCTTGCTGTGAAAAACAAAAAGTCAATCCAGAGGATGTCCTCAGCTGGAAGAGCATATGCATGAAATTTCTGGCAGAGGAATTAAGTGGAATGAAGAAATGGGAAGAGGGCAATAACTCTTTAACTGTTTCTGGCAACACAAGCAGAAAAATCTCCAGCAAGGCCAACTTCTGGCATTGATGGCAAGGGAATACCTGGAAGTCTGACAGAACACGTAGCTGATTCCCAAAGTTGTCCTGATTTCTACAACTGGCACTTATGTCTGGTTCTCAAATGGAAGGAAAACACATCCTTCGGGTTCTTTGCTCCTTATCCTTTTTTTCCAGAAACCTACTTGGGTCTGACTGCCTGGCATCTGACACCTGCAGTGATTAATTTCCACCAGACCTTCTTTCAGGACGTTGCTTGTCAAAACAAAGCCGTGAATTCAGCCACTAACAAAAGCTCTTAACATCCACTTGTGCTGCAGAGGCAACCAAAAGTCAGGGCACAAGACGGGAGGCAGAAGGTTCAGAAGTGGACTGCAGAGGTCAAAATAGTGTAACTCTACCAGAAGCAAGCTTTACTTGGCTTTTCCCATCCTAGTTCCCAGTTAACCTTAGGGCCTGTTGTAAAGGAGCTCATCCTTTGCCTTTCATCTAGAGAGTGCCTGTGGAATATTTAGGAGCAGCAGCAGCAGCAGATGTCCTTTAATATACATACAAGCTCTTGATGCACTCCCACAGGTCTTTTGGTCTGCCAAAGCATGAAGAGGAAGCAAACAACACACAAAAGCTGCCTTCCCATTGCAAGCACCCTTTGTAGAAGGTATAAGACTACAACAGCAGGGTATTTACAGTCCCTGGCACATAGACACAGCGCCCTCAACCAAGCTAGGCCCACTGCTTGCTGCTTGCTTTCCTTGTGGCAGCTCCAGCATTATCAGCCACTTGCACCAGCCCCCAAAATTTAACCTTTTAAATTCCACTGCACTATTTGGAAGACAGTAAGGTGGAAGGTTGCCTCCTCCAAAGTTGTGGTGGGTTGAAATTGCCCACAGAATAAAATCACCAGACTATCTCACAAGGTTTGGAAGCAAAATGAAGCTGTATTTTACAAGGAAGCTAAAATATAAAAGCATAAAATACAATGCATATGTACTAAATATATTTACATATATTTACAGAATCACACAACCTTAGACCTTGGAAGGGACCTCCAGAGATCATCAAGTCCAACCTCTCTGCCAAGCAGGATCCCCTAGGGAAGTTCACACAGGAATGCATCCAGGCAGATTTTGAAAATCTCCAGAGAAGGAGACTCCACAACCTCTCTGGGTAGCCTGTTCCAGGGCTCTGTCACCCTCCCTGTAAAGAAGTTTCTCCTCATATTGAGGTGAAACTTTCTGTGTTCCAGTTTGTATCCATCGCTCCTTGCCAAGAGATTGGCCCCATCCACTTGACACCCACCCCTCAGATATTTGTACACATTGATCAGATCCCCTCTCAGCCTTCTCTTCTCCAGAGTAAACAGCCCCAGGGCTCTCAGTCTCTCTCCACAGGGCAGATGCTCAAGTCCCCCACTCACCCTCATGGCTCGCCGATGGACAGTTATTTATGCTTCAAAAATAACACAGCCCCCACCCCTCACCTACCCCTCTGGACAAGGGAACGAGGGAATATCTCTCCCCACCTAGAAAGAAATCAGGCTCCACTGCTTAGCCATAAACAAGAGTCTCAGCCAAGGTCACCAAAACCATTCATAAGGACTAGCCTGAAGCCAAAGCAAAGAAGAGACAAGGAAGAACAGTTTGAGTAGCACGTTTTATCCTAACCTGTAAATGAATGGAATGATATAAAAGTATAATTTTTCTTTTGTATCCAATACCCTTTTATATTTACTTTTTACTTTTTTTTTTTTTGCTATGCAATAGCTCTGGAATTTTCCTATTTCCCATTTATAATTTAAAACCATGGAAGAGAGTCAGTTTTAAGCCACCAGCAAAGTACAGTGAACCCCATATCTCACTCTTTGGGGGCTGTGACAAGAGTAGGAACATGGAAACCCCAGTGGAACGACCCTCTCCCCCTTTTCTCAGGCAGAAAGGGATAGGCTGAGTAGTGCTGAGCACAGCAGAATGACTGCAGAAATCTCAGGCTGAGCTTCTCAGATTTTATTCTGCCCAGGGAGTTGGGAGATCGTCTAGGGTGAGTCTCAGGGCTGGGGAAGCAGAAGGATTAGGGACAAGAGGCTTGCAATGTAGGTGTAGGAAGCACGAGTGCTGTAGAGCCATGGATCTAGTGCAGACAGCTAGCACAGCAGGCCTGTCACCTTCATCACCCTGCCTTTAAATTATCTCACTACCAGCAGATTTTCCACAAAAGCTCTTTCACAACTTCTGCAAATGTGTAACAGTAAACAAACTCCCACAACGCCTAAGAAAACTCCACCAGTGTAGGAAACCTCGAGCAGGTTTTCTTAAGCTGAGAAGTGGTGCAAAAAAAGATTGCACTGTCCTAAAAGTCCACTTCACACACAATGTAAAGCTGTGCACATAAGGACTTTGTGACCTGCTCCCACCTTGCACCAGACTAATCCTGTCTTCCCATAGGTGTTTCACAAGGGCCTTGCAAAGTATTAGCTTCACTCCCCTCAAAGTGAAACATCCTTTCACCTCCAGGGTTTGCCCTACAGTGGGTTAAAGTCATCTTTCATGTTCTACTTAAGGTTTCTGCAAAACTGAACAGAAAATAAGACAAACTCATGTTTGGACATATGCTGAGGTTTGGCACAAGGTCATCCCCATTGGTCAACCCAAATTCCATTGCTCCATTGATTCATTTCCAGGCAACTGGAGTGAGACAGCTAAACACACGAAAAACAGTTGGGATTTTAGTTTACACTGAAAATGTTCACAATTTAAAACTGCATCTTTCTTGAAACAATAGCATGCAGTAAAGTATAATACACACCCCCTGCTGCTAACCAAGAAACCAGAATCTATGAAAAACTGTTTCCAGTAGCACAAATGCCGAGAGAGAGACCCTGGGCCCAACACAAACACTATGCACTTTGGTTTGCTTCTTCAACTTCAGGGTACTTCAGTGCGAGTGGTAATGCCCAGGGGGAATTAAACCATGGGATGAGCAGAAACGAGGATGAAAGCATCAATGTCTATATATTCATCCAAAAAAAATGGTAGAACTATTGCCATAAGCAAGTGCCTCAAGCCTTGAAGGTGGAATAGAAAACAAGATAGGAAGAAGTTCTTCACAGTGAGGGCAGTGAAACACTAGAACAGATTGCCCAGGGAGGTTGTGGACCCTGAGGGTATTCAAGGCTAGTTTGGATGAGGTTTGGAGTGACCTGTTCTAGTGGAGGTGTCCCTGCCTATGGCAGGGGTGTGGAATTATATGATCTTGGAGGTCACTTCCAACTTAAACCATTCTATCATTCTATGATTCTAGCATTTCTCAGAAACCGTTTACCTCACAGACAGCTCAGGATAATACCGATTTGAGGAGAGGTAAAGGACTAGGTGAAGACATGCATACAGGAACACAGTTTGCACCAATTAATTGTTGTAGCACCTCTGCTCTGCACTTCAGAGAGTATCGGCACTGCAGGCAGGGCCACCATGGCAGATCCACACATTACTCCCATAACTGGCCTTCGTTTGTTCGCTTTTCTCATAAGAATTCTCCTGCTAAGTAGATCTGAGAAGTTTATGTAGAGAGCCCACAAGCCTTTCACTAACAGGACAAAGTCATTGCATTGTGAAACCTGGTTGCAAAGAAAGATTGGTAGTGCCTGGTGCAATGAGTGCTGACAAAGGTATTTTTTGGTGCTAGCGTCTTGCTTTCTCCAACAAACTATGAAGCTAAGGGCAAGATTCGTAAAACTGCTGCTTCTAAAAGGAGAATGTAAGCCTCCAGAAACAGAAAGTAGAGTCACATTCCTGAAGATCTTGGAAATCCTCTCTGGGAGCAATCCTGATTGCCAAATAATTGTCTATTTTTCAAGGATTAAAAATAATTACTAAAAACAAGTGGGAAAAGGTAAAAAGCAAAGACTTTTTTTGTCAGGCCCAGATCCACAAAAGAGCACAGATAATAATGGATGAGTCATGAGGAGAGGAAAAGGTCTAGAAAGTATCATCTGGGCAAAGGCTAAGCCTGGTATGCTTCAGACAGCAACTGGATAACCTAATAGGCATCCAGCAACATGTCAGGGAGGAGCTGGTGACTTCCCTGCTTCCCCATGTTGCACAGATGCAGGACAGGAGCAGGAAGTGGAATGAGTTTTTCTGAGGAAACAATCGGGCACTACCATCCTTGCCTCAGAATAGATGTCTGCAGGCAGTTTGGATTTGTCTTTGAGAGGGATAAGTAGTGCTGTCTTTCAACCACTTTAAGGACAGGCACATTTCAGAACTCCCATTTATTGAGATATGAGCTCAAACTGAAGAAGATCCTGCACTGCTAATGTGTTAGGCATCATGAATGTACTTCTTAACAATCCTCACTGTCACTGAAGACTTGAAAAGGACCTAGCAGCTTTCAGGCTTTATGTGGAGATGCTGCTGCATGGTCTTTTCCATCCTGTAGCTCGAGCTTAATTGTGAAACTTTTAGAGGATCACATTAGCCTTTGCTAGAAAAAATGCAAATGTAGCACATTACCTACTGAAGATATCTCCACAGAAACAATCAGAATCATTACTTTTGTACCTGCAGAGAGGGAAGAGTCATGTTTAATATGGCATCTGTCTGTGTTCAGGTCCTTGGAGGTTGTAGTATTTAACTGAGCACTGTGACTGGTAGCCTTGCCATCATCAGTAGCACAATTTAATCCTCTGGCAATTGCATATTTGACTACAACAACTGACTATGACTCATTGCTGCCTTCACTACCTGAGGAAAAAAAAACATTTTGTGTTTCAACTGATGGCTCTTCCCTAGGAACGAGACCAACAGAATGCATAAAACTTTTCACAGGGAAACTTCAGCAGCTTCCCTGAGAGAACGAGCTCTCTATTCCCATTTATTGCTTCATTTCCTTGATCTTTCTTGGACTAAATGATTACAGTTGGATCATGAAGATTACAGCAGCATTCCAGGGAAGAAAGAAACACTGCTGGAATAGTGAGAAGACTTTGGTTTCTCAGAAGGCTAAGTGTCAAATAATCATGCTGCTCTGGGGGCAGCATTCCAGTTTTCACACACAGAGAAGTTCCTGTTTTGCACTAGCCTGCTGATGTGCTGCCTGCAAAAGGGCATCTGCAGGCTGCTTGTTAGTTAACCACTTGGCCATTTCCACCATTCAGGGAAAAGGCACCTCATTCAGCCAGCCTCCTCTGCTCTTTCAGACCTGGGGAGGTAGAAACTACACGTTTCACCCTCACAGGGAAAAATACCAGCCACAAAAATAGACACATCCCCTACCCAACAAGATTAGAACACTGTGTTCAATTTGGGGGGCCTTACTACAACAGGACATGCTGAATCTGGAGTATGTTCAAACAAAGGCATCAAAGCTGGTGAAGGGTCTAGAGAATAGAGAATAAGAGAGACTTAGAGAATAAGTCCTGTGAGATGTGGCTGAAGGAACTGAGGTTGTTTAACCTGGAGAAAAGACCCAGGGGAAACCTTATCTAAGCTACCTAAAAGAATGTTGTAGTAAGGCGAGGGTTCAGTCTCACCTCCCAAAAATGTACAAGTGACAGAATAAGAAGAAATAGCCTCAGGTTGTGCCAGGTGGAGGTTTAGATTGGATATTAGGAAACATTTCTTCACCAAAATGATTGTGAAGCACTGGAACAGGGGTGTTCAGGCAAGTGATGGGGTATTTTAAAAATGTACAGATGTGGTGCTGAGAGATGTGGTGCTGAGAGACATGGTGCAGCGGTTGGAGTTGATGATATTAAAGATCTCTTCCAACTGAAATGTTTCTATGATTATTTCAGTCTAATGGATGTCTTAAGCCAGATAATATGTTCAGAGATGAACTTCAACCTTCAGGGCTCTTTATCCGACATGTAAAGCTTGATCCAATAGGGCCATAAAGCAGCTGCTTAAACATGCTGTCAAGGTCTGGAGAATAGAGATTAATAATATCTCTGTCCAGAGGAGCAAGATTTGTTCTTCTAGATTTCTGTGTTGTGAAATTAAAATGCAAACAAGACCATATATCACCACTGAACTATTTCTTAAAGGATAAGGTTGAACAAAACAGAGGGAGAGAGGAAGGAGGGGAGAGAGGGAGAGGGAACAACAGAGAAAAAGAGAAGAGCAGGGAAGGAAAAGAGTAGGGATTATATTACCATCAGCCAAAGATGGTGCGGGGGAAGAGAGAGAGAGACAGACAGAGACAGAGACAGAGACAGAGATATGTGCCTGGCCCAGGGGTGTTCTTCTCTGGAGTTGTTCTGCGGGACTTGTTCTTCGAATTCTTCTGGTGGAGGTGCTCTGGTGGAGGTGCTTATCTTTGCAGGCATTGCTCATGCCTTTTTAGACTGTTGTCCAGGCGCAGCTCCCCAGGAACTCTTCCTGAGTATTCTCATGTATTTGCAGGGGTCCGGTGGTGGCACTGGGGAGGGCCTCCACCCCCTCCCTGCACCACTTACCTGTCCATACCCCAAATACACATAAGCCTTTTCTCTCCAGGGTAGCTGGTGTAAGGTGTCCACATCCTGAGCATTCAAGCCAGGCTGAAGTCCAGGAAGTCCACAAAGGTTCTGGATCTCTGTCGATTTGCATGCCTGAGCTTTCAGCCAGGAACCTGGTCTGAGTACAGGAAGGTAACAAAAGAATTTTTATCTTTGTTGATTTGAACAAGGGAGAGACAATTCAGACTCTCACACATGCACATAGCCTTAATGAACTCAACAACGTTCCTGAAGTGCTTCAAGTGCTCTTTGCTGGATTCATGCCTACACACCATCTTGACTCTATTGCCCTTAACCACATAGATATTTAATGAGCTACCTGCAGACACAGGTTCCACGAGGTGGAGGTTGTCCTCAGTTCTGTCACCCAAAAGGAAATGAGTGCATGCTGTGCACTAGGTTAAAATTGTGCTAGATTTTCATCTGCTTCAGTGGAACTGCATCCCAGGGTTCCAAAAGTTAAAATTAGCACCACAGAGTCTCCTGTGACTGTGGTGTCCTTCTTCAGACACAAGCAGTCAGATCATTTAAGACAACCTGAGAGAAGAGGATGGAGACACCCCGTTTCTTTCACATTCTTTTTGCAAACCAATGTAGAAACCTGAATTAACACTAAGATCATTACTTCTTTACACTCTGCAGTCACTGTCCAATGTTCTGTTCCTGGTTTCATGCCTGACCTCTCAAAAGTGATTTGATTTGCTGTACCTCACTTTCTCCAGTGGGAAGTGGCCACTTCGATGCTATAAACAAGGGACCCGATGTGAATTAAGCTAATAATCTGTTGTCTAATCCTGCTTACATGCCAGACTTGTGTGGGTCAGGCAGGCATTCTGCTTTCCCCCACTGTTCTGGAACGTTAGTTTGCAGGGGTGGATATGTGGGCTTGCAGTTATGGTGCTGTTGACTCTAATCCATCCAAAAGAAGACAGCATGATTTGTACATAGCTCTGAAGACAGCCTTTGTTAGGATTGCTACCATCTGGGTGGAGAGTCAGTTGGAACACTAACCAGAATAAGGAAATTTTATGAGAATGAAACATAAATTACTGGTTTCAGGACAAGTAACCTGTCTATATCAGCTGAAAAGGCCACTGATTGCAAGAAGGTAGCTGGACTTATTCTAGCCAAGTTATTAATCCTTCTCCCTGCAACAGAAGCTTTGCTCAGTGCTGACAAAACCAAACTTGTGCTGGACTGTCCATGTCCAACACAGCATCACTTGACCAAATTCTAGTTAGCTCAGATTATCCTGGAATAGTTTGACTGTGCCAAGAAGGGCATTCCAAGATTAAATCCACACAGAGTACAGTAACTTGCACTAACCTGTGCTCCTTATCCCTGGTGGCAACTCAACTACTCCACACTAAAAGCACAAGAAATTTGACTTCACATGGAGCTTTATTTTTCCTCCCCATCTCCCTTAAAATGGTCTCTTTTCTTTGTGTATGAAACTAATAAAAATTTCAAGTCTTGACCGAAGAGAGGCAATAGTATTTGTTTGTCCCTTCATTTCAATCACTACCTGGCCAAGGTGAAGACAGGTAGGAAGCCACCTTCCTTATGTGAAAACAAATCCCAGGTAAAACTGATATCTGCTTAGATTTGATTACAACCATGAATCTCAGGTTAGGTTCATCAAAGTTCCTGGACATGAGCCAAGTATTGAATAATATGAGTGCTCAGCTTTCCATTGGTTCCAAGTTACATTTAGAGTCAGTCTAGGCTCTAGGGCTGAGGGTCTGTGGTTACAGAAAGGAAGGTTATGAACCTGAGTGGTTTTAATCAGAAACCATTTCAAATGAAGACATGGGGAAATGCTTTAAAGTAGAGAATTGCATGGTTTTTCCTCTGCCTTGCCACAGATTTTGGATCTCTCTTCAAGCCCTTGTTACCACTGCAAACTGGAGGAGAAAACTGGTTTTGCTCGGTGGGCATAGAGGATGACAGAGCACTGGAACAGGCTGCATAGAGAGGTTGTGGATTCTCCTTCTCTGGAGACTTTCAAATCCCACCTGGATGCATTCCTGTGCACACTACCCTAGGGGATCCTGCCTTGGCAGCAAGTTTGGACTCAATAACCTCTGGAGGTCCCTTCCAACCTGTAAAATTCTGTGATTCTGTGATTCAGCTGAACCTCTACCAACAAGCCAATCCTCTTGTCTTTCTCATTGTTTTTAATATAAAATCACCTTTCCTTCCCTCTACAGTGACATGAGTGGAAGTTGTGAATGTTGCCTGACTCTACTCACCTTCTGGTTTTCTTTTGAGCACAAATCCATCTTGGTCCTGCCAAAAAGCCAGCCTAGCTTATCCTGAGCTGTGAGAATCACTCCAGCAAGTTGCAGACATATCCTGTGGCCCTCCACAGAGAAGAGCAGCTCTCTGTATGGTAGCTTTGTAGATACTCTTCAAGACTTGCTGAAAAATACGTAAATAGTACAGCAGAGGTTGTGCCATGTCCCAGTTCAACTTCTGCCCTTGCTGTAAGGCAGGATGACTGGGCAGCCCCATCATGTTGTGTTCACTCAGTCTTGCTATGTCATGCTTTATTCAGCTCTCAGTGTCAGTGAAAACACAGCCTTGGACTAACTGCTTTTAAATAATAGTTCTGCCCTGGCCTCTGCCTAACCATGTTCCAGCCACCCTGTTTGCCTGGTGACCTTGTTGGTGTGCTAGCACTACGTTCTCCATGCCTGCAACTCCATTTCCATGCATGCAGGACCAAGGAGTCCTGCATGCATGGAAAAGGAGTCTGCAGTGCTAGACCTGAGTAAACAGATCCTCTCCGTCAGCACCACTCCCATCCCCTCTGCAGATTTGTTCTGCTGCTTTGCACTAGGCATGCAAATAGGCATGGTAGGACAGGAGACAAGGGCCTGAAGTCTCTCCTAATGACCACAGCAGTCTAATTGTCTCCAGTATTTGAAGTCTGCCTCCTGGAAATAGCTGATAAAGAAAAAGGCCTTGCTAGGCAAAACCTCTCCTCATAACAGGGACCTCTACTGTAGTTTCTGCAGTCTGCAAGAGCTTGTGTCCTGCAGAACTGTTTAAACATCTAGACCAACACTAGCCAATCAGTCAGTCTAGTCCTCAGCTAGCATCCCTTTGCCATGCAGCCTGACAATCCAGGTAATCCAGGGGATTTTCTTCCATTCCCTCAAAGACAGGGATGCCTATAATTCATGCAATGCTGTTCCACTTTTTTTCTCTCATTCCTGCTTTCTCTGGGGGCTGCTCCATATAGGTAGGTTTACTTTGGCAAAAAAAAAAAAATACAGTAAGATGTAAATTTTCCACCTTCATTAAAGGTCATTCCAGCCTTTCCACACCTTTTAGTCGTTTTCTGGCCCTTCTACACTTATCTAGCTATTACCTTTGCAGAACACATTGCCCTTCAAATCTACATTTTCCCCCTTGTCTTGTGGTTCTCTTTCTTTTTTTCTTTTTCTCTTTTTTTTTTTTTTTTGTCTTTTCTAATTAGTCTCCCTGTATTGCTGAGACGCTAACAAAGCCTGAAAGGGGAAGGATTTTATGGGGCTCACAAATGGCTTGAAATCTAACAACCTTGCTCAGGCAGATTTCAGAGAATGCTAGGTGCAGGCTTGCTCTGTGTGCAAACCTTGACTCAGCACATATGCAAACAGGCTCCAAAGATAGACTGCACTTTCCCAATTCACATGTGGTGCATGTGCCTTATTTCTGCGCTGTGCCTTCCAAAAATAGCACTCACACAGGATTGGTTTGGCTAAATCCACGAGCGTTTAGCTGCACAGTTTTTCAACATAGAGCATCAAAGCACGGGGCTCCACAGCACTTCTCAGAGAGGGATTTGTCTCGTGGACACCTCCCCCTCTATTCACAAAAATAAGGGTTATGTCACCTCCCCTGTGGCAACTGCAGAAACTCCTCACGTGGAGAAGTGACATTGGGTGTTGGCTGGAATGTATTTTTAGCTTCCTTCCACGCTCTCTAGCAGCTGGAAGCAAAGAGGTAAAGCCATTAGCTAGAGGCTAACCAATCCCCCCGGAAGGCCAGCAAGGGCTCTGCAGAGCAGCAACCCAGAAAACTGCAGTCTGACTGGCAAAGGCTGTTTGCACGCACATCTGAACACAGAGCTTGGTTAGAAACTGAATGAAAGGCTTCTCTCCCACGTTGCAAGGGATCAAGTGAATTTCTGGGTTACGTGCAGATGTCTGCCAAAGAGAGAGACTAGAAACTGGGACTGAATGGGCAGAGTGCTGATGTAGTCGCAGGGATTATTTATCTGTGCAAATAAAGCTGCTAGGGAGGTGGGGAGCACCAGCTGTGCCAGTGCTGCCTCTTCAGGATAGCCCTAAATCCACACTCCAGTGCTAGTATGTTTGCAGGGTGAAGCAAGAGACTGGAAAGCTCCAGATCAAAGGCTGTCTCACAGGTTTCAGATGTATCTCTGATAATCAAACACCCACTACAATAGACATACAAGAGCAGTGCATAGGAAGAGTCTATCTATGGTCTGTGTAGTGACACTGCACATTTAGGAGGGCCACAAAAATAATAAGGGGCCTGGAGCACCTCTGCTGTGAGGACAGGCTGAGGGAGACGGGGTTATTAAACCTGAAGAAGAGAAGGCTCCAAGGAGACCTAATAGCAGCCTTCCAGTACCTGAAAAGGGCCTCCAAGAAGGCTGCAGAGGGACTGTTTCCAAAGGCCTGCAGTGACAGGACAAAAGGCAATGCCTTCAAACTACAGAAGAGCAGATTTAGATTGGATGTTAGGAACAAGCTCTTTACCATGAGGGTAGTGGAACACTGGAACAGGTTGCTCAAGGAGTTGGTTGGGGCCCCATCCATGGAGATATTCAAGATCAGCTTGGAGAAGGCTCTGACCAACCCGATCTAGTTGAGGATGCCCCTGCTTACTGCAAGGGACATGGAACCAGATGACCTTTAGTAGTTCCTTCCAACCCAACCCATACTATGATTCTATTATTTTTTAAAAATTTTTTTTAAGACTCTTGATGCTAAAGCACCAATGGCACAGCCACATAGAAAAGACATAGAGTCATTATGCTCATTTGAATGCACCTCAAAGTGTACAAGATTAACTTCATCCCACAAAGCCTCATGTCAGAGCAGGTGTTACCCTTCCTGCAACTACATGAGGAACTACCGTATGTGCTATCAATAGCTGAGCAGAAACGTGATAAACATCAATACCTTGCCTTAGACCCAGCTGGTCCTGCTGGATAACCCAATGCTGCACAGGTCCCCTCTCAGCAGTCATTAATTGTGCAATCACATCCTGAGGTGAAAAGGACAAAGAAAGGTGATGTATGAGTCATATCACTTAGCAGATATGGGCTTCAGTAGCTGAAGTAATAAGGACAAATCCCAAGCAAGGCACACTTCATTATCTCCACCTGCCTCCCAGCTGGCAGATAACACTGATATATCTTCCTAGCCCGAGGAAGGGAATTCAGCTTGCCTTCAAAAACAGCCTGGGCCAACAACTTCTTCAGGGGCAAATACTGCAAGATGCAAAGCACTTACTGACAGCATACTACACCTCCCTTTCCCGTATCTAAATAGCCTACTACTACCACTACTTCACTTACCAAGTGCTGCTTTATACTGACTAACAGCTTTGCTTCTAAATACACCAGCATACAAATAAGCTGGCATGACTCAGAGCTGGTACCATTGCTGAAGTTTGTGGTGGGTTTTGTTGGGTTTTTTTGTTTGTTTGTTTGTTTATTTTTTTTTCATGTAGCAGGAAAGTTTAAAGATAAAAATTAATGCAGTCACTCTAGGAGCAAAGAAAGAAGTCAAGGAGCTGGCAGCTTAAATGCTAGTACCTGCTGAGTCATCCTCGCAGGCTCTGACCAAGGCTCCTTCACATCTGCTTCAGTATATAGTGGAGATGTGCAGCTCTTAAAAACAAACATTTTAGAGGAGACGTCTGGAGGGTTTACAGCTTCTTTTCTGCTCAACCATCTTCACTGTAACACTAACATCTAACATATTTTTCTTTTCCCCCAGGCAAATAAAGAGTAAATTCTTCCCACCTTCTTATCCCAACCCTTTGACTTCTATTAGACATTGAGCCACCTACAAACGTCTGCTTCAGAACAGCAGTGCTACAAAATGCTGGTAGCCAGCTTGCAGTTAAAGTATAAAAGTGACCTAGGACTGCTAACTGGACATGGGTCATGAAGGTTACCTAAAAAGATACCCAAGATGGAGGCTCTGCACCACTTCATCCCTATTCCCTTATGCACAGAGCAGGTTCACCCATTCATGAAACACCTCCACTGTTCAGCAAGTGCAGATGGAGCCAACAGCCCCATTGAGCTGGCACAGAGTGTGAGGTAAAGCTGCACAGAAGAGTTGGTGTGTGACAGACAGGCTGTCTCTTCCCCTACCATGGTCACCACGTAGGGATGTTAGTGTGCAGATGTAGGTGGGTATGTAAGCATGCTCCTGCTTCCCATTCCCCCTCCAAGGAAAGACAGCCTGATTTCTGCATAGCTCTGAATAATTCACTGATAACCTCACAACCATCTGCTACAGCAGTTGCACCTTCAAAACCAGCCAACCAGCTCAACTGCCAAAAGCACAAATGAAAAATGGCTTCTGAGAGTTCAGGGTATGGTGCAAAGGGGTGGTGCCAAAATATCTTAATGTCAGGCAGTATTTTCTTGAGGGCTTCCAAATGATCATCCCTTGCCCAGCAGGATTATGTGAAGAGTGTAAGGCATCTGCAATGAAATACAAACCTAGGCAAAACCTCCTCCGGTTTGGTTACAAACCCAAGGGTTTAGGGTTAGGTTCAGAAAAGTTTAGATGTCTCCTGATAAACTTGAGATGGGCCTTTGGTGAGCTGAAACTGAATACGAGGCAATTTAGAGCTTTCAAGCTGCCTAGCAAGGTCAGTTTCCAAGCAAGGAAGCAACAAATGAAGGGGCAGGTTCAAACAAGAGGAGATGACTCTCCACATAGGAGCAC
The DNA here is from genome assembly GCA_013396675.1 of Eubucco bourcierii. Taxonomy (NCBI): domain Eukaryota; kingdom Metazoa; phylum Chordata; class Aves; order Piciformes; family Ramphastidae; genus Eubucco; species Eubucco bourcierii. Next base: position 127,338 of record VWZE01019643.1, read on the forward strand.
CAAGTTTTCAGCCTACTTACTTCCAGCTCTTGTCAGTCAGAATTGTTTATAAGGGTTCAGCAGGCAGCTGGACAAATTCATGGAAAAGAAGGCCTTTGGACGTTTATAATTGAAATGAATTCCACTCAGTTTGTGAAGCTCTTGGATGTTTCACGGAGTCAGAGCAAGGACCCTGAAAACAACAGAGCCGTTCTTGTGTACCTTGCATTATTGGTGCAAAGTATGTAGTGCACAGGAGCGTTCAAATGTGCAGAAGTATTCACATTCTTCAATTTCACCAAAAAAAAAAAAAAAAAAAAAAAAAATTTAAATTTTTTAAAAACCTTTTGAATTTGGNCCAGCTTTGCTCTATTCCCCCTAGTCCTGTCACTACCTGAGAGCCTAAAAAGTCCATTCCCAGTTTTTTTGTAGGCCCCCTTCAGATACTGGAAGGTCACAATAAGGTCACCTCAGAACCTCCTCTTCTCCAGACTGAACAGCCCGAACTCTTTCAGTCTGTCCTCACAGGAGAGGTGCTCCAGCCCTCTGATCATCCTCGTGGTTCTTCTCTAGACAAACTCCAGCATGACCATATCCCTCTTGTAATAGTGGCTGCAGAACTGGATCCAGTAATCCAGGTGGGGTCTCACCAGAGCAGAGTAGAGGGGGAGAATCACCCCCCTTGCCCTGCTGGCCACACTTCTCCTGATGCAGCCCACAATCTGGCTGGCTTTCTGGGCTGCAGGTGCTCACTGCTGGCTCATGCTGAGCCTCTCGTCCACCACTTCCCATGGAGACATTCCTTTCACACTCCCATGGCATTCACACAAGAATCTGATGGAGCAGAATCACAGAACCTTAGAGGTTGGAAGGGACCTCCTGAGATCATTGAGTCCAATCCCCAAAGCGGGGGGGCTCTGCAAATGTTTGTGGTCTGTTAACTCAGTGCTCCAAGGCACAAATGAACTATTACAGGTCAAGGAATGACTGCACGTGACTTGAAGAACAGGAAGCGTCCTCTCGGGCCGTGTTGTCTGTGGCGGGCAGTATAAAAGAGACACTGGATTAAGTATCTATGACAAATTTAATATAGACATTGTCCCCTCATATTTGTGGGGGAATCAGAGCATGGCATGGGCAAATATCACATTAAACTGATGTGTGGTGGCTGATGAAGCCACCATAACTCACTGGTAAATCTGAGACCAGCTTCTCTTTGCAGACAAATGTTCTCCCACATCAACTACTTTGACTGACATTAGTGGATCAGTGCCAACTTACACCAGCAGTACATCTGCTCCCACATCTTTACATAACTGTTCCCTACTTCCCCCCCCCCTTTTTCCCCTCCCTCTTTTTTTTTTTTTTTTTTCTTTTCCCCACAGGTAAAAAGCAGCAGTGATAATCCAAGATTCACTTGAGAAATGCCACCAAAATTCATGATGTCATGATGATTATTAAGTAATTTTTGCCACTGTTGATAGTTTAAGCCTTTTAAGCTCTTTGTATTGTTTTCAGAGCTGGGCTCTTTAACTTATCCCAAATATAAAAGGGGGAAAGAAAGTGGAAAAAAAAAGAAAAAAAAAAAAAAAGGAGCTTTACAAAAAACATTAAACATGCTGCAAGGCTTGGACCAAACCTGATTTACAGTCGCTCCAGATGATCTAACAATGTAGAGATCAGGTTCATGCGGCAGTGAGCAATTTGGCGGTCAGACCAACGGTGTTCCAGAAAAGGGGAAAGTCATGAGGCAAGCAAAAGGGATGCACTGTGGAAATAAAGCACTTCACAGCAGGAGTGCCTTTGCAAAAGTATTTTTCACATTCAATAGTAATGTTTTGCTGCTTTAGCACAATATCTACTGCAAATGCTGGGTGTGTTTACTATAGGTGTTGCACTGACACCACCCTACAGAAAATGACAATGGTTTGGCAGCCTGTGAAGTGGTTTAAAAATAGACTGTGAAGCCCCAGAGAAAATGACAAGCTCTAAAAATAGGGCTAGAGCTNNNNCTAAAGCTCAGGGTCAGCTACAAAACATGGAGTTCCCTCAAGGACACACAATTAATTCACTGCAGGGCTCTACGATGAATAAAAAACATCCCCTCTGACTCCCTCTTGTCCTTCACTGGTCCCTCAGTGAGGGGAGAAGAGGAAAAAGGCAGAATTTTAACAGAATTATGGGGATTCCTTCCTTTTCTATCCCTGCCCTTAGATAAAAGCATCTCACAGAAGTGGTATGGGTCTGTCTTGGCTTCTTCCACTGTTCTCTCCCTACACACACACAAACGCACACACACATGCACACACATACACACACAGAGCCATGCCTCAGTTCTCCAGTGCTAATGCTCCCTCATGTGGGGGGAAAAAAAAGAAAAAAAAAAAAGAGAGAAATTTTATGAGATTTTATGAGCTCATCCTTGCTGCACTGGCACAGAGACACACCTCTGGAGGCTGAGAACATCCTTGTAATAACCCAAATAATTTTAAGCAAGTGTCCCAGATTCTTGATTGATTGTGGTGCAGGAAGCTGAGCACCCCATTTTCAATTTGCATACCCAAGCATTAGGGATAAGGCATGAGATTCCTACAGGATTTTTAGTCCTCCCTTTCAGTCTGCTACATTGGTCATTTTTAGTAGCATCCTGTCATAGCTGTGAAATAAAACTGGAGCCTTCCAGTGGCCAAAACCACACTGGAAACCTTGCTGGAGGCTAACTAGAGAGAGTGTCCCAAGTTAGCTGACCTAATTCATCTTGGCATGGGCCAAGAAATAGTATGGAAAGGACTGGACAGTTGAAGGCAGTGGGATATACCAGGACAGAGAGCAGTCAGAGCAGACAGATGTGCAGACTGTGGATTCCCACAGATTAAAATCCTGGCACATCTGTCAAATCTGTGATTTGCCCACAGATTACCCCTGGCCACCTTTTATCCTCATCACTAGTTGATAAGACATCAGCGGAAAGGGGGAGTAATTTTAAACAGCCATGGTCACTTGTTGGAAATAACCTGATCCATCTCTTACTTAGAGTTTATGGGGAGGAAAAAAAAACAAAAAAACAAAAAACCAAAAACAAACCTCAAACCTTAGCTTGACTTCTTGGCACTTGGTACAGCAGAGGTTGGACACCCCCTGGCTTTTAAGGTAGCCACAAAATTCAGCCAAATGAGATTGTACCTGTGGTTTTGGCAGCTGCTTTCCAAACCACTGCTCACTGTAGATATTTTGTTTACTTGAGTACTCACCTAAGCGTACTTGTCCTTTCTCAAATACAGTGAGATATAAACCAAAGAGTGGACTCAGCAGAAGCTGAGACTCCAGGTCACAAGGTCTCCTAATGGTGGCTCCTGAAACTGTGATGCACCTTTATAATCCTCAAACCATTCTATGATCACAGAATCACCCAGGCTGGAAAAGACCTCTGAGATCATCTAAGCCCAGCCTATAACCTACCACCACAACATTGGCTAAACCATGCCACCGAGTGCCACGTCCAATCTTTTCTTGAAGATATCCAGGGATGGTGACTCCACCACGTCCCTGGGCAGTCCATTCCAGTGCCTAATCATCCTTTCCATGAGGAAGTGCTTCCTATTATCCAACCTAAAATTTCCTTGGCACAGCTACAGGTCATGCCCTCTCATTCTGTCACAAGGTGCCTGGGAGAAGAGCCTGACTACAACTTCACTTCAGGTAGTTGTAGAGAGTGATACGGCAAATGTATGGGATTCTCTTGTTCCTGTGACCTTCTGTGCCCACTGATGTCCAATGCAAAAGGATGCAGGTTTCCTTGTCTAGAGTTGCCTTTCTTGAACTTAGATTACTTTAATTTTGATTATTTTGCCCAGAATCTCAAGAAAATTGAGTTACCTCTGGAGCCTTGGAAGGGAAGCGCCGTGGAAAGTCCTGACATCCCATGATTGTTGGTGCCTTCCTCACAGGGTGAGCAGACTCTGGGCAGAAGATCCAGGCTGCCCTGGAGTGCTCCAGCTGAAGATGTCGTGGCAGAACCCTCCCTTACAGGCTGCCCCTCTGCATGGCTACATAGACCTGAACCTCACTGGCCTTGGGAGAAGTAATCTAGAAGAATAGGAATATTTACCAAGCCTGAAACAGGCATTCCAAGGGAAACACCAGTTCTTTTCTTCATCTGTACTACCTAATCCTGCAGACTGTGGGAAAGGGCAGTGCAACTTCACCTCTGGGGCATATTGAGTGCCATTTCCATGCCCCTCCTCATGAGACTTCCTGCCCCCAACACAACTCTATTTCAACAATTCTTAAATCTGAAAACCAGTTAAGCACTTGGAGACATTCAAGATCGGACTCTATGTGGCCCTGGGTAGCCTGATCACCTGGGAAAGAACAACCCCAGGCATCAGTATAGGTTGGAGACTGATCTGTTGGAAGGCAGTGAAGGGGAAGAGGATCTGGGGGTCCTAGCTGATGGGAGGCTGACCATGAGCCAGCAATGTGCACTCATGGCCTGGAGGGGCAATGCCATTCTGGGGTGTGTTAGAAGGGCTGTGGCTAGCAGGTTGAGAGGTTCTCCTGCCCCTCTACTCTGCCCTGATGGAGTACCGTGTTCAGTTCTTGGGCCCCCACTTCAAGAGGGACATAAAATTGCTTGAGAGTGTCCAGCACAAAGCCACAAAGATCATTAAGGGAATGGAACATCTCTCTTACAAGGAGAGCCTGAGGGAGTTGAGGCTCTTTAGCTTGCAGAAGAGGAGACTGAGAGGTGACCTCATCAATGTTTATAAAGATGTAAAGGGTGAGTGCTCATGGGATGTCAAACTTAGTTCCCATTGAGTAAAATTAAATGTTCCTATAAAAATAATGATGGGGAAGAAAAAGAAGCAGTGTAAGCAAATGAAATTAAAGGGAGGGGCTCATTTGTTTAGTGAACTCCTGCAAATAAACAGCTGTAACATTTCTCAGTTTCTCCACTCCTCCTGAAAGTCTGGAGGACTGCTGTGACAGGAGAAGGGATGAGGAAGGGAGGCTTAGATTGGGTATCAGAACTACCTGAGAGAAGGTTGTAGTGGGGTCAGTTTGTTCTCCATAGTACCAAGTGACAGGACGAGAGGAAATGGCCTCAGGTTGCACCAGGGGAGGCTTAGGTTGGACATGAGAAGAAACCTCTTCACTGAAAGGCTTCTTAAACAGTGGAACAGGCTCTCCAAGAATTCCCATTCATGAAGGTGCTTAAGAAATGCAAAGATGTAGTGCTGAGACATGTTTTAGCACCAGACTTGGTCGAATTAGAGAATGGTTGAGTTTGATTTTAAAGCTATTTTGCAACCTAAATGCTTCCATGATTCTATGTGCAAGGTAATTTGAAACATCGCTGAGAGAGTACATTTGGAACAAGCATTGTGTAGGTCAGGGGAGACCCATGGGTCTTACTTGGTCTTACTTATGGCCTTGAATCTCCACTCCTCTTGTATGCCTGCAGGCAGTGAGCAGGCTGTGGTTTCTCTCCTGCAGGATGCTGAAGGCTTGCTGAGGTTAAGATAAAAAACAAACAAACAAACAAAAGTCTTTTTACTTCTCTTTCGGTGCCCTACAACACATGCAGCCACACAGGAGTACTGAATGAAGGAATTATTCAGTGCCTGTCAGGGCATGGCAATGTATTCCAGGCACACAGAGACCCTGGGTGCTACTGGCCAACCCCAGCCATCCTGTCAGGGCAGTACAGTCAGAGGCTGTGGGTGCAGCGTAAGAACAAACTTTCAAGTAAAGCTGCCTCCGACAAAGTGAGCAAGTAAGAACAACAGTGAAAAATACTAAGAAGAAATCACAGGGACTTACTTTTATTAAAAATAAAATCAATGCTAGTGCATTAAGGTGTTTAAAAACAAGAGCACAGCAGCTTTGGTTGGCATTTCAATCTCCAAAAAAGCTGCCAGTTCCATTTTGGGGACACACACACAGGTCAGGCTTTGTGGGATGCTGTTTGCCAGAATGCAGAGGGATGGGGCCTCAGGAGCCTCCTAGGAGGGACAGAGCTGTTGTGGGGATAATGCAGATTGTCCCCAGCTGTGTCACAGAAACAGAATGGTAAGAGGTTGGAAGGGACCTCTGGGGATCATCTAAGTCCAGCCCCCTCGCCAGAGCAGGTTCATCTAGAGTAGGTTGCACAGGATGGCATCCTGGCAGGTTTGGAATGGCTCCAGAGGAAACTCCAACACACCTTTGGGCAGCCTGTTACAGTGTTCCACCACCCTCAATGTAAAGAAGTTCCTCCTCGTGTTTAGGTGGAATTGTCCTGTGTTTTACCTCCTGTCCTGTTGCTGGGCACTGCTGAAAAAAAAACTGGCCCCATCCTCCTGCCACTCACCCTTTAAGTATTTGCAAGCATTGATAAGATCCCCGCTCTGTCTTGTCTTCTTCAGGCTCAGAAACCCCAAGTCTCTCAGCCTTTCTTCTTACAGAGACATTCTAGTCCATATACCATCTTTGCAGCCTTTGCTGTAGCCTCCCAAGAAGTTCCCTGTGCTGCTTGCATCTGGGAGCCCAGAGCACAGCACACAGTCCCAGGAAGCCAAACTGAGGGGAAAGCTCCCAATTTACATTTGGGGTTTATTTTAAACACTCCTGAACTGGATGGAAAAAAAAGAAAAAAAAAGAACTCTGTCATCGCTTCCAAATTAACAGAAATGAGAATATGGAAAGGAAATTATAAAAACAAAATGGCAATGCTCCAGAATTGCCCTGACACAGAAATCCTGACTGACAGACAGCCAGAACCTGACCCCCGGTCACCCATGGATGTGACCTGCATGAAGCCAGGGTGGGCAAAGATTTTCCATCCTGGGCAGACATGAGCTGTAGGTTAAAGTACCAACCTAGAGGCAGCTGTGCAGCTCTGCTGTGAGGAGGATCACCCGGAAGGTCCAACCATCCCAGTGTGAAGGAGCCCAGACTGTTCCTCCATGTGCCCCCTAACCCCCAGCACTACACACCCAGATGCACAGAGCCAGCATGGCTGTGTCACCTGCAGTGTCAGACTAGAGGTGCTGGCTCTGGTTGGGCTCCACAGGCTGATCAACTCCAGCACTAACTTCAGGTATCAGCAGCATGTTCTGCCAACCCTGGCACACTGCTCCTGTACTCACCTCTGAAACAATTAGGAGAAGGGCTGGTTGAATAGCACAGATACCATCCCCCATATTTTTCTCCCCACTCTTTCCCTTCCTGACCTCACCCATCTACCTGAAAGGAGGTTGTAGAGAAGTGGGGGCCACTCTGCCCATCTGACAAGTGACAGAACAAGAAGAGATGGATTCAAGTTGCACCAAGGAGGGTTAGGTTGGATATTCTTCACTGAAGGGATTCTCAGGCATTGGAACAGGGTGTCCAGAACAGTGGTGGTGTTCCCACTCCTGGAGGTATTGGAGAGGTAGTGGAGAGGGATCTGGATAAATGGAGGACTTGTCAGTGTTAGGCTGATGACCCGATGATCTTAAAGATCTTTTGAATCTGGCCAATCCTGCGATTCCCTGATCTCCATCTTGGCTCCTGTGGTGGTTTGAAGGGTCCCAGGTTCCTTTAAGATACCACAGAGACCAAGTCTGTCCCAAAGGATGGACCTGGCTGTCCCCAGATAGCATAGTTTTTTTATTCAATCCCATAATCCTGCTATCACTTTAGAAGTGGGCAGCAAAGTAAAATCTTTCTTTTCTCCCTTTCCTTCATGTGAAGGTTTGGGAGTTCCCCCACCCCCCACACACTTTGTAAAATGACCCAGACTAGCACTCAGTCGGCTGGAAGTTAAGTGATGAAGCTCTATTTACAGCTTTGCACAATGTACAGCAGATATATACACTATATACAGAATATTTACAGAAATATACAAGTAAAAGGTAATACAGCAACACAACTCCCCTCCCAGAAATCAGAGACCCCAGGAGGGGCTCCCAACCACCCTTCCACCTTCTCCCCACCCCTGTGCCTTACCCCAAGGTTTGCCTTACGTGCAAGGTAAATTAGGAGGATCAGCCAAGGGAGTTAGAAGAAAAGTGGTTAGTGAGGATTAATCAGCAGAGGAGCCAAGAGCCAGAAGCTGCTAGATCGCCCAGCAGCTGCTGTTCCAGCAAGCACCAGAGAGAGACTGACTTATCTATTGTTTTGGTTAGTGTTCCCAAACAATTCTCCAGCAAGCGTATGAGTGAAGTAGACATCATGATGTTTTCCTTTCACAGCCTATAGCGTAATTTTCTCTATTCCAATTAGCCTCAAACCAGCACACTTCAGCTCTCCAGATGAACTTTCATATGGATATCTAACGGGGCAGTAAACCTGCCTGTGGCCTCCAAGGCTGCAGCGGCAGCAAATTTCCAGCTGTGCAATTTATGGCCTGCTTGGGCCTAACAGGAGACAGTGGGAGGGGGGAGGGGAGGAGAAAACAACTACTGAGGTTTTGGTGGTTTAGCCTGGCTGGGGGGAAGGTTTTAGGAGAATTCTCATGTATCCTGTATCTGTTTTAGATGTTCAGGACTCATGTATGCCATATCTTTTCCTGCGCATCTTTAAATACAACTGTTCTGTACTCATCTTCACTTCAGCAAGAGAGTTATTACCTTACTGCCTTGTTTCAAAACTAAAATAATCAAGTCTTTCCACTCTTAAACAAGAAACATCAATGGCCCCCCAGCTCCATTTTTGGGCCTGTTTTGGGGAATGCCCAAAACTAGATGGCAAAAGCAAGTTGTGCTGGCACAGCAGTGGGGTTGTGACACTGGGTGTCAGGGTTGGACTGAGCTGCGCAGAGCCCAGCACCTACCTGCAGCTGTGGATCCTCCAGCACAAGGGTGCTGCTCTGGGGGTGTGCTCACACCACTCTGGCACTGCTGCACTCTGGCTTACAGAGGAGAAAGTACTCCAGGGCACCCAGCACTCAATCACTCGCCTCTGTTGGGTTGATGGATCAAACCCCTCACCCTCCAGGGTAAAGCAAAAGCAAACCAGACCCCATCTCCTCCTGAAATGCCTTTTTTTTTTCCCCACCACATTTGACATCAAACCCACAGCTCAGCATCCAGATTTCACACTATGCACTGGCCATGGGGCACTGATCTGGAGGGCAGAGTCTTCCAAGCAGAGTTGCTCTGGGAGAAGGGTTGTGGGCTGCTGCCTCTCCTGCTGTCCTGCAGACTCATTCAGATTTAGCAATGAGGGGAAGCATGTACGGATGGGGAAGGACCTGAGTCACCTCATGCCTTCTTTTTCAGGGACAAAGGCTGCAACATCTGTTTGCAGAAAACAGACCTTGCAGGGAAGGGCATGGACCTGATGGAGAAGCTCCAGAGGAGGGCCACAAAAGGCTGGAGCACCTCTGCTGTGAGCACAGGCTGAAAAAGTTTGGTTTGTTCAGCCTGGAGAAGAGAAGGCTCTGGGGGGACCTTGCAGCCTTTCGGTACTTGAACCTACAGGAAAGCTGGGGAGGGACTCTTCATCAGGGAGTGCAGTGATAGGATGAGGAATGATGGTTGCAGAGAGGGGACTTTAGATATTAGAAGAAAGGTTTCACTGTGAGGGTGGTGAGGCACTGGCATAGGTTGCCCAGCATCCCATCCTTGAAAGCGTTCAAGACCAAGCTGGAGAGGGCTTTGAGCAAAGTGGTCTAGTGGAAGATGTCCCTGCTTATGGTAAGGAGGTTGGAACTAGATGATCTTTAAGGTCTCTTCCAACCCAAACCAGACTATGATTGTAGGACTATCCAGGCTGCAAAGAACAGCAACCAGCAACAGTATAGGAAGCCAAGGCTGCTGCTGGGCTGGTGACACCAAGAAAACAAGAAAGATTTCAGGTCACTGTAATGGTCACTTCCATCTTTCTATCCCCCTTTCCAGCATCCTCACACACACACGTAATGTAAATATCTTTCACACAGCTGACTCCTGTCTCCAGAGAAGCAACACAAAGACAGACTTTCAATATCACCTCAGTGCTGCAACACATCTCTGCAAACAAGCAAACTCAAAGCAATAAACAAACCAACCTGCAACCCCTTCTCCTACCGATCTACCCAGGAAGACACTCCTCTAAGCAGCTCTTATCAAATCAAATCAAGCCCTTGGACACCTCTGGACTCTCTTCATCCATCCAGGGCCTGCAGGACCCACAGATGTCTCTATTCCATCCTGTGTTTAGTCCTGCTCCTCCACACTCCAAACCCACATCATCTTTAGCTTTAAATTTTTAATTGATCCCTTTTGAGAAAATCATAGAACGGCTCAAACTGGAAGGGACCTTAGAAATCATCTACTCCAATCTTCGCAACATGGACAAGGACACCTTCCACTAGACCAGGTGGCTCAAGGCCTCACCTATTCTGGCCTTGAATACCCCCAGGGAACAGGTATCCACAACCTTCCTGGGCAACCTGTTCCCGAGTCACCACCTTCATGCTCAAGAACTTCTTCCTAAGATCCAGTCTAACCCTACTCTTCCTCAGCTTCAAACCATCCCCCCTTGTCCTGTTGCTAGACACCCTTATGAAAAGTTCCTCTGGAGCCTTCTTGTAGGATCCCTTCAGGTATTTGAGAGCAACTATAAGATCTCCCTGGGGCCTCTCTTCTCCAGGCTGAACACCCCCAGCTTCCCCAGCCTACCCTCACAGCAGAGGTGTTCCAGCCCTTGGGCCATCTTTGTGGCCTCCTCTGGCCTCACTCCAGCAGCTCAGTGCCAGTCTTATGCTGGGGACATCAGAACTGGAAGCAGTATTCCAGGTGGGGTCTCAGCAGAGCAGAGCAAAGGGGGCAGAATTCCCTCTTGTCCTGCTGGCACACTTGTCTGGATGCAGTCCAGCATCACGATAGAATGTGGCTGCTCCATCACCAAGCTCTCAGTCCTGTCTCAGCTACCAGCCATTTTCTGACACTGAGAAAGCTTCAGCATTTAGACACAGGGAGCTCACCAGTTCAGTTTGCTGTCATTCCCTGCTTCACTCTGCCAGTCACTGAAGTCCTACTGTAACCTGAAGGAAAGATTTTAGATCTGTTTCTTCCAAATCCATTCCCTCCTCCTAGCAACTGATTTCCAAGGAAGCTAAATGAGGTTCAGGAGTTGCTTCTTAGAAGCTGGCAATAGTTTGGGTATCCTCTAGTGGCACCAAAGAGAAATTCAGTCACTACAACCTGAATCTCTAGTAGCTCGCACTTCGCTCATGTTAGCACACTTCCTTCCCTGACATTCCCTATCTGCTTTGCTGTGGTCCCCGGCAACCCTGGCCACGGACCAAAGTACCAAATTCTGACCCACTTCATTTGTGGCAGCCACAGGAAAAGAACAACACCAAATACGTTGAGACACAAAGAGTCCGGCTGCTCTGTGCACTCCTGCTGAATTTGAGCCTGGGTCACACTCGTGTTTGTGGCTTTTAGCAAGAAATTTGTGTTCAAACTGCTATGTGAGCAATCAGTTCCATATGCTCATGAAATACCAAAACAAGCAATGTGTCCTTGTGGCCAAGAAGGCCAAAGGCATCCTGGGGTAGATTAGAAGGCCTGTGGTTAGTAGGTTGAGAGAGATTCTCCTCTTCCTCTACTCTGCCTTGGTGAGGCTGTATCTGGAATACTGTGTGTAGTTCTGGGCCCCTCAGCTCAAGAAGGACCCCAGGGAACTGTTTGAAAGAGCCTAGCACAGAAGCACAAAGCTGCTGCAGGTAGTGGAACATCTCCCTATGAGGACAGGCTGAGGGATCTGGGGCTTGGAGCAGAGAAGTTTGGGGGCTGTACTCATTTGAGCTGCAGGGCAGGGTTGGGAGGATGGAGCCAGGATCTGCTCAGGGATGTCCAATGACAGGACAAGGGACCATGGGGACAAATTGGAGCAGAGGAGGTTCCACAGGAACAGAAAACTTTTTTCCTGGGAGGGTACCAGAGCCCTGGAGCAGGCTGGCCAGACAGATTGTGGAGTCTCTTTCTCTGGAGACATTCCAAACCTGCCTGGATGTGTTGCTGTGTGACCTGCTCTGGCAGGGAGGTTGGACTGGATGATCTTTTGAGGTCCCTTCCTACCCCTAACATTCTGTTATAATGAAGGTATCTGCTACCTGTACTGTAAAGATGTAGGTCTGTCAGAGTGCCTGATGTCACCACAGGGCTTTGATCCATGAAGCCATCCTCCATCGCTATGAGGAGCAAAGCAGTGCCTAAAACAAAACAGTATCACAGTATCACCAGGGTTGGAAGAGACCTCAAAGATCATCAAGTCCAACCAGTTACCACAGACCTCAAGACTAGACCATGGCACCAAGTGCCACGTCCAAACCCACCTCGAACACCTCCAGGGACGGTGACTCCACCACCTCCCTGGGCAGCCCATTCCAGTAGCCAATGACTCT
>VWZE01019643.1:146997-177312 GCA_013396675.1 Eubucco bourcierii
ACTGCTTCATGGTCACTGCAGCCAAGGCTGTCCCTGAGCCTCACATTGGTCACCAGCCCTTCCCTGTTGGTGAGAACAAGGTCCAGCATAACACCTTTTCTCGTTGGTTGCTCTATCATTTGGAGGAGGAAGTTGTCATCTATTCAATCCAGGAACATCCTGGATTACTGATGCCTTGCTGTGTTGTCCCTCCAGTCAATATCAGGGTGGTTGAAATCCCCCATGAGGACCAGGGCTTGTGACCTGGAAGCTGCTTCTGTTTGCCTGTGAAGGGCCTCACCTGCTTGGTTCTGCTGTTCACGTGGCCTGTAGCAGACCCCTACAGTAACATCATCATCTCCTGTTGTCGTGGGTTTAAAGAGCCGACAGAGTGAAGCTCTCAAATGAATTGGAGAAAAAACAGAATTATATTTGGAGAGAGAGTTACAGATAGAAACTACAAAGCAGATACAGAATCCATAAGCGAACCCCCCTGAATTTTCCCCCAACCCAAAACTAATTCTATCATCTCCAGTGCTCCAATCCTCCCCCCTCCATGCCTTTGCCATCCAAGAGGCCTAAACACAGCCTCTGGAGGCCCCAAACCAGGCCTATCCTTACATGTTTGTCCCAATAACGCAGGTCCTGCCCAACAAAAGGCTGGAGGGGGAGAAAAGGAGCACAAGCTGGCCTTGCCATGAGCTTATGAAGAGATAGCAGAATTATGGGATTGAATAACAATCTTCCAGTCCCCAGAGGACTCTTTTTAACCTTATAGTTCCCAACCTGGGACACCTGTCTTCCCTTTAGTTTTAGCCCATACACTCTCAACCAGTTCATCATCCTTCCCCAGATGGAGCTCCACTGATTCTAGCTGGTCACTGATATAGAGGTCATTGCCACCTCCCCTGCTTCCCTGCCTATCCTTCCTAAAGAGCTTGTACCCCTATCCCTACATTCCAGTCATAGGAATCATTCCACCAAGTTTCAGTAATAGCCACCATGTCATGGCATCTCAGTGGCCCTTGATTCATCCTGTTTGTTGCCTAAGGTTGCATTTGCATACAGGCACTTCAGCTGGGCTGGCCCTGTGTCCTCTTGTGCCAATTCCCCATGATTTCCTCAGATTGTCTTGGTGCATCATCCCTGGCTTTCCTCAGGGCAGCAAGTTGAGGGCCCTCATTGCCTCTCCATCCCTCTGCCTCTGGTGAGCTGCCCCACCGTTTGTCACCAGCCAGCAGGAGACTATTAACCCCTTCCCCCTTCAAATCTAGTTTAAAGCCCTATCAAGGAGCCCTGCCAATTCCTGCCCCAGGATCCTTATCCCCCTCTGGGACAAGAGCATCTCATTAGTTGTTTGCAGCTCTGGTGCCTTGTAAACCAAGCCCTGACTGTAGAATCCAAAACCCTGCTGATGACACCAGACCCCGAGGCATGAACTGAGCTGTTGGCTCTTCCTAAATGTTCCCTCATCCATTGCTGATGTTAGAAGGATAAAGGAGAATGCAGCTTGAGCTCCTAATCCCTTTAGCAGTTGCCTTAAGGTCCTGAAGTCTCTTAATAGTGGCGAGCCTCTTGTTGTATCCTCACTACCAACTTGAAAGACCAGAAGTGGGTAGTAGTCTGAAGGACTCACGAGGTTGGGAATTTTACCTACAATGTCCCTTACCTGGGCACCAGGGAGACTGCAGATCTCTCTATGAAGTGGGTTTGGTCTGCATATTGGGCCCTCTGCTCCCTTCAGTAGGGAGTCTCCTACAACAACAACCCTTCCAGGTTTCTTTTCAGGATCGGTTTTGATGGCTGGCCTGAGGCAACCTTTCTTTGGTTTAGTTTCTGGGCTTTTTGAGTCCTCATCCTTGCTGATGACCTGTTGCTCCTGCAGAGCCTCATACCTATTATGCAAGTGCGCTGTAGACCGTGTGCTTGTTAAAGTAGTGCACTTGCTCTGTTTGCAAGATACCAATTTTCCTAAGGCAAAACCTTTAACAGAAGCCAGGCGGGCTCTCCCTAAATGAAAATTAAAAAAAAAAAATAAATTACCAGGCATTCATTGATTCAGTTCCCCATCAGACTGTTAATGTGCCTGGTGCAAGTGTCCCATTTACCAGTTCCTTAGACACTCTGGTGGACAGTGTTCTAAAGAATGACACCACGCTTAATATTCTCCAAACTTCAGGAAATTTAAGTGTATTATCCAGTGCCATAAGAACCCCACTATTTCCCCTGAAAATCATAAGTGAACATCACCTGCACTCAGTGATTCATCAGCATTGATTCTGTGCATCTGCACCACAATTTCTACCACGGTTAATCAATAGAAGAGATGCTAGTCTGTCCTGGAATATGTCTCTTCTGTTTTTATGACTCTCCAAATTGTCTTCTCTACTGGGAGTCCTAATTCATTTCAAGGAAAATCATTATAATGGGCCAATTACCAGAGCAAATGGAAATGCTGCACTCAATTAATAAATTTATACTCCTCACTGCTTCTGTTGATTTTTTTCCTGTTGTTTCTTTGATACCTGTGTTATCCATCATGTTGTGATCTCATGTTCAATAAGCTCTTCATGGCAGATCATAGAATTGTCAGGGCTGGAAAGGACCTCAAGGATCATCTAGTTCAAACCTTCCTGCCATGGGCAAGGACACCTCACACTAGATCAGGTCGGCCAGAGCCACATCCAACCTGGCCTTAAAAACTTCCAGGGATGGGGCTTCTACCACCTCCTTGGGTAACCTGTTCTAGTGTCTCACCACCTTCATGCTGAAGAATTTCAGTATCATTGAGAATGAAAATCCTTTCCTTTCCTTTTGTGTGCAGTTAGGCTACTAGCCTCAGATTCAGGTCATCAGAGAGCTGGAGATCCTCCCCTATTGAGTCAAGGTGAAAGAGGTGGAGCCTTTCAGTCTGGTGAAGAGAACGCTCCAGAGAGACCTTATAGCAGCCTTCCAGTACTTGAAGGGGGCTACAAGAAAGGTCCCAGGAAGGGACCTTTTACAAGGGCTTGTAGTGATAGGATGAGAGGGAATGGATTGAAGCTTGAGGAAGGTAGGTTTAAGTTGGATGTTAGGAAGAATTTCTTACAATGAGGATGGTGACACACTGGAACAGGTTTGCCAAGGGAGATCATGGATGCCTCCTCCCTGGGGGTGTCCAAGGCCAAGGTGGATGAGGCCTTGAGCAATCTGGGCTAGTGGGAGGTGTCCCTGCCCAGGGGAGGGGGTTTAGAACTAGATTTGTGCCATTCACTTTACTGCTATTTTGGAGGAGGGAGAAAAGTTGCTTTAAAGACTCATTTGGACAGAAAGGAGAAAGAGATGAAGCAAGTAAGTGAGGTTTGAAATAAAGCAGCTGAGAGAACAAAGGCTCTGTCAGACAAGCAGCAGACGTGTGTGAACTCAAATTTAAGGGTCATGGGCTTAAGGAACTAGCCAAGGCTATGTTGCAATGGTGTGTGAGGCTGTGATTAGACAAGCAAGTCTTTGCATAAGTAAGAGCAAATAGACAAGCCCAAATACTCAACAGCCAGTGTCAAGCTAGAAGAACACAAATGCTGTGTGCAAATCATTGCTCACTTTGTTCAGCAAGACACAGAGCACTGTATCTCAGGAGTGTAACAGGGTCTGGTGTTTTCTTTGACTGCTGTCTCATTGTCCTCTTTCAGTGTTATAGTAAGGCAGACAAAATGCCTCCCTGGTGGATAAATGCCACACACACAGACCTACCTTTGTGACTGCCAAGTAAAGGAGCAAGCAAAAGATGCAAGGAGATTACCATTGAGCACTCCCAAATGGGGTGAGCTTGATGGAGCAAGCTAGCTCTCCTGGGAGATAGCAACAGCTAAGGGAAGTTGTTGGGTGGGGTTTTTGGTTTTGGGTTTTTTTTTTTTTTTTTCCTTATATTTCCAACCAGACACAGAATCTGGGAAATGCAAAAGCACCTTGGTTTCCTCTGAAAATATTCTCTTGGGCAAGGTTTGGAATTTAGCAGGCATTGCACAGAAAAGAATCACAGAATGTGAGGGGCTGGAAAGGACCTCAAAAGTCCACCCAGTCCAATCCTGCTGCCATAGCAGGATCATCTATACCAGATCACACTGGTTCACACCCAGGTGGGTCTTGAATATTGCCAGAAGGGGACTCCACAACGTCCCTGGGCAGCCTCTTCCAGTGTTGTGTCACTCTCACAGTGACAAAATTTTTCCTCACGTTTACACAGAAATTCCCTATGCCTCAAAAAGGATGAAGTCCTTTAAAACACATCCATCTTTTGATGTCTGTAGGGTCATGAGAAAGGGGAGGAACAGAAGCAGCAGGTATGATCAGGCACACCCCTCTCACCATCTCTATACTGATCTCTAGCCAAGAGACCATTTGGATTGAAGCTTAAGCAGCCTTGGGTGCTGTCACAGAACAATGGGACCGCCTCTGCAGGACAAGGAAGAGAACATAAGTTACCATCATAACTTTCCCTGTGGCAGGTATTCAATGTTGTACTGTAGTGATCACCTGTGAGAATTACAGTATCAACCAGGTTGGAAAATACCACTAGGATCATAGAGTCCAACCTATCACCTAACTCTTCCAATTAACTAAGCCATGGTACTAAGTGCCTCATCCAGCTTCCTTTTAAACATCTTCAGGGATGGTGACTCCACCACCTCCCTGGGCAGCCCATTCCAATGCCAATCACTCTTTCCATGAAGAATTTCTTCATAACATGCAGCCTAAACCTGCCCTGGCACAGTTTGAGACTGTGTCCTCTTGTTCTGTCATTGAGTGCCTGGGAGAAGAGATCAACCCCCACCTGGCTACAACGTCCCTTCAAGTAGTTGTAGAGAGCACTACGGTCTCGCTGGACAAGCTGATGGGTGGGCAGAGACCAACGGGATGAGATTTAACAAGGCTGCATGCAGGGTTCTAAGCTTTGGCCACAACCACTGGAAGCAGTGCTACAGGTTGGGGACCAAGTGCCTGGAGAGCAGCCAAGCAGAAAGGGACCTGGGAGTATTGGTCAACAGTAGGCTGAACATGAGCCAGCAGTGTGCTCAGGTGGCCAGGAGAGCCAATGGCATCCTGGCCTGGATCAGGAATAGTGTGGCCAGTAGGACAAGCGAGGTTATTCTTCCCCAGTACTCAGCCCTGGTCAGACCACACCTTGAGTCCTGTGTCCAGTTCTGGCCCCCTCAATTCAAGAGAGATGCTGAGGTACTGGAACATGTCCAGAGAAGGGCGACAAAGCTGGTGAGGGGCCTGGAGCACAACCCTGTGAGGAGAGGCTGAGGGAGCTGGGGGTGTGCAGCCTGGAGAAGAGGAGGCTCAGGGGTGACCTTGTTGCTCTCTACAGCTACCTGAAAGGAGGTTGTAGCCAGGTGGGGGTCAGTCTCTTCTCCCAGGCAACCAGCAACAGAACAAGGGGGCACAGTCTCAAGTTGTGCCAGAGGAGGTCTAGGCTGGATATTAGGAGGAAGTTCTTCACAGAGAGAGTGATTTCCCATTGGAATGGACTGGCCAGGGAGGTGGTGGGGTCACCATCTCTGGAAGTGTTCAAGACTGAATGAGGCACTTAGTTCCACGGTCTAGTTGATTGGATATGGCTGGGTGATAGGTTGGACTAGATGATCTTGGAGGTGTTTTCCAACCTGTTGATTCTATGATTCTATTATTCCCTTGAGCCTCCTCTTCTCCAGGCTGAACACCCCCAGCTCCCTCAGCCTCTCCTCACAGGGCTGTGCTCCAGGCCTCTCACCAGCCTTGGTGCCCTCCTCTGGACATGTTCAAGCACCTCCACATCTTTCTTAAATTGAGGGGCCCCAAACTGGACACAGTACTCAAGGTGTGGCCTAATATGCTGGTTTGAGGCTAATTAGAATATTTTAATAGAGAAAATTACACTGTAGGCTGTGAAAGGAAAACATCATGATGTCTACTTCACTCATACGCTTGCTAAGAAATTGTTTGGGAACAATAATCAAAACAATAGATAAGTCAGTCTCTGTCTGACTCTTTGTGGAACAGGAGCTGCTGGGGGATCTAGCAGCTTCTGGTTCTGGCTCCTCTGCCGATTAATCCTCACTAACCACTTTTCTTCTAACTCCCTTGGCTGATCCTCTTAATTTACCTTGCACGTAAGGCAAACCTTGGGGTAAGGTATAGGGATGGGGAGNTAGTCTGGGTCATTTTACAAAGTGGGGGGGGGGGCAGATAACTCTCAAACCTTCACACCTAATTAGTGCTGAGTACAGAGGCAGAAGGACTTCCCTGGTCCTGCTGGCTACACTATTCCTGATACAGGCCAGGATGTCATTGGCCTTCTTGGGAGAAAGGAGAGGTGAACTTCTGCAAGTGGCTCTGAATGGTCCTAAGCAAGCTGCACAGCTTTAATAACTCCACATGAACTATTTCATATGAAGGTAAAATCCCAAAGTGCAACCAGTCTCAGATATAAAAAAAAACACCCAAACACATCAGACTTTAAAAAATATTGATTTTATTAATGTCTAGCCTATTTAACAGTGGATCACACTGGTAGGAACAATCACAAATATCTAGTTACATGGTTTAACCAGGTTCTGGCCTGGGTGACACTTGGTTTGAGCCAAGTAGGTATTATGGCATCACCAACACAGACAATGACTGGCTGTTCAAACCTCAGCTGCGTCCAAGCTCCTTGGTCAGCTTTCAAGCCAAATTACCTCTTCTCCCATAGCATCTGGGATTCTCTCTAAAGGCCTCATACTCAAGAGTCTGAAACCACCAAACAGCCTGAAGCATGTGCTCCATCTAAAAGTTCTGGTCACCAGACATACTTCACTTGAAAGGTTTCAGGTTTTTAGCACGACAAACAGAAAAACTCCACCGCCCACAATTTCTCAGAAATGTTGGACTAGACTTGAGCAGACTGGCCTAGCTCCAGTAAGGGCTCTGGAGTTACTTCTCTCACTACATGACCTGGTCTGCAAATTCCAACCGTCTCCTTTAAAACAACGCGTGGGAGCAACCTTTCAGAGCATAAGCAAAGTTGTCCTGTAGCTACCATACCTGCTGTTTGTGCTGGCACGCAGCCTGGTCTAAAGTCCACAGTGCCACATATCTGAAGGGTACTCAGACTTCTCCAGCCTATTCACACCTTCCTAAAGTCAGCCTGCACTTTGGCTGGTGCTGAGGACAACTGCTCTTGAAAGGTGCACAGCAGCTCTGGTTACTAATGGCAAACCACGTGGCTTTGCCACGCACATACATCAGTATACAAAGTGAATCAGAGAAGTCACCACACCTTGAGGTGCACTGCACTAAGTCATAGAGTATGTCTTTATATTGTTTGCATCCTTCTGTTTAGACCATATCTGAAGTTAAACTCTAGTAGTCACTCTATCACCTAATAACTCTTTCTCAGCAGAGAAGGGGGAGTTAAGAAAAGGAGAGAAAACACAAAGGTTGAAATCAAAACAGATTTAAGGAAATAGCCAAATCCATACCAATGTCAATATAAAGTATAGAAACTTACACTGAGGCCAGCAACAGCACAGCAGTTACAACACCCAGGAAGGCAAAAAGAGGAGTATGATGCAGAGAAACCCAAACAGGAACCTCTCCTCAGCAGACTTTCTCTTTCATACTGGGTGTGGTGGTCATGGTCTGGGACACACCTGTAGCCAACTCAAGTCAGCTGGCTGGCTGACTCAGAACTGCTACAGGGCCGCAGCCCATGACTGACCTGGGCTTCTGTCCTGGATTAAATCCAGGACAGCACCCAAACAATACAAACATGAAGTGCACATTGCCTCCTATGAACTGCAGACTCACATCCATATTCAGGACTACTTAGCAGACCTGGGACAAAAATATCTTTGGAGCTGGCACCTCAGGGTTTCTTTAAGCCCGGTCCTACAAGTCACTTTGAGTCCCAGCTCATCAGCCAGCAGTCCTGGCCTGTTACAGCTGCTGAGAGCTGCCAAATAAGGGTGAGCTGCCTTCGACCTCTTCTCCCTCAGATGCTGACCGTGGGAATTGGCAGCCAGGCTAAATCCTGCTCATGAAAATGTAGAGGATATTACTGACAAAGAGTCCTAGGTAACTCAAATTCCCAGCATCCACTAAGAGTACCTTCTAAAAATCCTAGTTGAGACGCTCAGAGTATCTTTTACTCCACTCTTCCTCTCAGTTTCTCACCTCCTAAAATCAATTATTTTTATTCATCCTCCTATATAAAAAGCTCGCAACACATCAAGTGTGGATCCACCTTTGGTAATGGACATTTGACTGCACGCACAACATTTGCTGCTGACAAAGGGATGGCATTCCAGGCCAGAGCATCCTTCTCTGACATTCACTTTTCAGTGCCAATTGTTTTTTTTAATCAGTTTAAGCACAGCACAACGTGGGCTTGTGGAGCTTGAAACACAGTCGAGGTTTGTATTACAGTGGTGCAACAGGAGAAGGCTTCAGAGCATTTTCTGGGAATGCTACATACAATTGGATTACATTTTCAGAGCTATTGTGCCTTCTACATCACAGGAAAGACTACAAACTGCTACTACAGTGGAACTCTCTACAGCCACTGAGACTAAGTCACTACCTTCTTTAGAGCAGGCAATGGACTCACATGTTCACAAGAACTGACTACACATACTTTAATGCAAGACACTTCATAGGTAAATGAAGAACACCTCTAGCTTGGGCCCATTTCTTAGCTATTGCGCATGATTACTATTTGTAGAGCTGTGAAACATCTACTATTGATCTGAGTTATCAAAACACAGTTTTAAACAGCACAGTAACTCAAGGCCAAAAGACAGGCAGACAAATGAAAAGACTGGCCACTGGTTCACTATTTGCTCTTCTAAGGGTTGACCTCACACATTTGCCTGGACTGGCTTGTCCACTTGAAAAAAAAAATAAATAAAAGATTTAAAATTAAAGTACCAATAACAGAGTCTTTTGGAGATGCCCTGTGCCCACTCTCAGCTTCCCACAGCACTCGGTGCTTGTCTGTGGCTTTCAACGAACAGCTTATAAATTGCTGCTATTTAGCCACTGGGAATGGAATCCTGCTTTATTTAGCTTTCCCAGAAATGAGAAACATTTGAATCTTTTATGGGATTCTCCTTGCCTCCTGCCTCCAAGCTCCGTTCACATCTTGCTTCGATTTCCTGGAACTAAGACCATTAACTCCTTTACTAACAACAGCTTTAGGAAAACTGCAAAGCAAGGAAAACAGCTTTCTATCCATAAATGTGGCACTCTCTGCACACAGTGGAAACTTCACCAACTCTACAGTCAGAAGATGTTAACGACCTCTTCTGCAGCATCCTGACACGGCAGCCTTGCAGCATTCAGAATCCAGCCTAACAAGGAGAAAACAGACAAACAAACAAACAAAGTGTTAGATGTTAAAAAAACCAAACCAAAACAAAACAAACAAACAAAAAAAAACCCCAAGACAAATGTGATATGTTGCATGGGTCACAGTTAAGACAGATCAGCATAAGGCTTCATTTCTTAATGAGCATGTCTGAAGGCACTGAATTTCAGAAATCTTTTCAGTATAACTGCAGCTGTCCACAAAGGAAAATGCTACATTTCTTTGTTTACCTTGAAGCCTAGAGGGATTTGATTTATGGGAGGAGGATTTGTCCTTACAGCTGCTGGAAATTATATACATTTCCCCTTGTACTTTGCTTTGGTGAGGCCACACCTTGAGTACTGTGTTCAGTTTTGGGCATCTCATTACAAAAGGGATGTGGAGGTGCTGGAGAAAGTGAGGAGGATGGCAACAAAGCTAGGGAAGGGCCTGGAGAATAAAACTAATGAGGAGCAACTGAGGGAGCTGGGGATGGTTAATGTGAAAAAGAGGAGGATGAGGGGAGACCTCATTGCTGTCTACAGCTACCTGAAAAGACATTGTGGAGAGGTTGGTGCTAGTCTCTTCTCACAGGTGATCACAGATGATCGAACAAGAGGGAATGGCCTCAAGCTGCCACTGGGTAGGTTTAGACTGGACATTAGGAAGATTTTTTTCATGGTGATTGAGTCACCAACCCTGGATGTGTTTAAAAGTCATTTGGATGTGGTACTTGGGGATATGGTTTAGGGTGCACCTTGTAGAGTAGGGATATCAGTTGGACTTGGTGATCCTGAGGGGCTTTTCCAACCGGAATGTTTCTGTGATTCCTTTTTTTTTTTTTTTTTCCCCCATAAGATTAAGCCTGCATATTAGAAGGTTGCAAAGTTTGGTAGGATTCATTGCAATGCTCTAGGGGTAGAAAGCCAAGGTTTGACCTTCACTAATTCCTGTAGCCATTTCCTTGGTGTCTAATTTTAAGTCATTTTAAAACAGATCTATACTAACAATTTGGCTTTCTAAGCCTCTCCCTCCATTTCAGGGTCAGGGAAATCTTTTGGTGCAAGAGAATGAATTGTTTCTTTAATTAATGTTTTAAAGTACTTATATTTATTAATTTACTTTTAATCATATCTGAAATAATTTGTTGAGAACAGATAATTTGGTGGTGGGTCTGCAAGGACTTTTCCTCATTTACAGTCTTCTCTTTGACACAGCCCATTCCAGCTGCATCCATGTCCATCTGTGCCAGTGACACACAAAGCCTTAAGGGCTGTTTGTAAGTTAGAACCAGAATTGACTGGGCTGGAAGGGATCTCAAGGATCATCTAGCTTCAAGCTCCCTGCCATGAGCAGGGACACCTTACAGTACATCAGGTTGATCAGAGCCACATTCAGCCTGGCTTAAAAAACTTACAGGGATGAGGTTTCTACTACTTCCCTGGGCAACCTGTTCCAGTGTCTCACCACACTCATGCTGAAGAACTTCTTCCTAACATCCAATCTGAATCTACGCACTTCTAGTTTTGCTCCATTCCCCCCAGTCCTATCACTACCTGACACCCTAAAAGTCCCTCACCAGCTTTCCTGTAGGCCCCCTTCAGATACTGGGAGGTCTCAATAAGGTCTCCCTGGAGCCTTCTCCTCTCCAGACTGAAGAGCCCAAACTCTCTCAGTCTGTCTCCATAAGAAAGGTGCTCCAGACCTCTGATCAGCCTTGTGACCCTTCTCTGGACACACTCCAGCATGTTAGTAAAAATATCCTTCACAGAGTGTGCTGGTTTGAGAGTAATTGGAATATTTTAATAGACAAAGTTGCACTATAGGCTGTGAAAGGAAAACATCATGATGTCTACTTCACTCATACGCTTGCTGGAGAATTGTTTGGNGCCCCTCCTGGGGTCTCTGATTTCTGGGAGGGGAGTTGTGTTGCTGTATTACCTTTTACTTGTATATTTCTGTAAATATTGTGTATATAGTGTAAATATCTGCTGTACATTGTGCAAAGCTGTAAATATAGCTTCATCATTTAACTTCCAGCCGACTGAGTGCTAGTCTGGGTCATTTTACAAAGTGTGGGGGGTGGGGGAACTCCCAAACCTTCACACAGAGGAAGAGAGATAAAGGGAAGACAGCCGAATAAATGTGGCACTTTGGTTTTCCTAAATTTGACCAAGTCTGTTACAATACGAAAAGTCTCATAACGGTTGTTCATAATGCAAGGAATACTTAACAATGTCTTTCCTTCTGCATGTCAAAAAGACAAAGATTCCATTTTGTCAGTCTAATACATTCCAAAAGGTTACTGACTGTACTTTTATTTACATGGGATGGCTTATATGTTGCTATGATACATGGTTAGGATATGATATTGAATTAATCATAGAATCATAGAATTATAGGCTGGTTGGAAGGGACCTCCAAAGGGACCTCATCTATTCCAAGCCCTCTGCAGTCAGCAGCGACATCCTCAACTAGATCAGGTTGCTCAGCGCCTTGTCAAGCCTCACCTTGAATATTTCCAGGGATGGGACCTCGACTACCTCCCCGAGAAACCTGTTGCAGTGTTCCAGCACCCTCGTGCTAAATAACTTGTTCCTCACATCCAATCTAAATCTGCTCCGCTCTGGTTTGAAGCCATTGTCCCTTACCCTGTCACTGCAGGCCTTTGCAAACAGTCCCTCTGCAGCCTTCTTGTAGGTTTCCTTCAGACACTGGAAGGTCACTATTAGGTCTGCCCAGAGCCTTCTCCAGGCTGAACAACCCCAGCTTCCTCAGCCTGCCCTCATAGCAGTGGTGTTCCAAGTCCTTGATCACTTTCATGGTCCTGGGACTGCTGAGTTGCAAGCAAACAAAACTCTCAGGTTCAGACTGAATTCAACTGTGTGAGTAGCTGACAGGGCTAGTCATGACTGTAAAGAAATTAAGCATGTGCCTGCCTAAATGTTACGAGTAGCTGAAACCTTGCATTGAAAAGACTTTACACCATCTGCATTTTCACACAGCATTTTCCAACAAGACAATTTGGTTTCCCGCTCAGTACAGGAGTGTGAAAGCAACTTATTCCACCACAAAGACCATAGGCTTTCAAGTTCTCATGCTCCTCCAGCTTCTGCCACTCCTCTGCAATAACTCAAGTAGACAGAAAGTGAAAAGCAAGAGCAGGCTATGAAAAGGGTGTCCCATTAAAAAATCCTTGGGCCAGAAGTTTGCTTGCAACACTCTGAAAACCCACAGGAGAATAAAGAAAGAAGGGGAAGAAACATCAAGGACAGGAGAAGCCTAAAAAGTGAACAAGATATGAAAAGAGCTCTATTTAGATTCTGAAAAGAATAAAGTATATAAATAGAAGTATAAACAGAAGTAATATAAATATACGCAGTCACACTCACAGGGAAGTTGCGTATATAGACAATGACTATATAGAAATGTAAACTAATGCAAGTGCAAACCCATAAACTGTACTTGTCCTTTCAGAAAAAAACAAAATCCCAGCTCTACCAACAAAATGTATGTCCCTAAGTTCACCCAAACTGTGAGGCATCTGGAGAGCAGCCAAACAGAAAGGGATCTGGGGGTACTGATTGACACCCGCCTAAACATGAGCCAGAAGTGTGCACAGGTGGTCAAGAAGGCCCATGGCATCCTGGCCTGCATCAGCAATAGTGTGGTCACTAGGAGCAGGGAGGTCATTCTCACCCTGTACTCTGCACTGGTTAGGCCACACCTTGAGTACTGTGTCCAGTTCTGGGCACCTCAATTTAAGAAGGACATTGAGTTGCTTCAGCGTGTCCAGAGAAGGGCAACAAGGCTGGGGAGAGGCCTCGAGCACAAGCCCTATGAAGGGAGGCTGAGGGAGCTGGGATTGTTTAGCCTGGAGAAGAGGAGGCTCAGGGGAGACCTTCTTGCTGTCTACAACTACCTGAAGGGTGATTATAGCCAGGAGGAGGTTGCTTTCTTCTCTCAGGCAACCAGTACCAGAACAAGAGGACACAGTCTCAAGCTGTGCCAGGGGAAGTTTAGGCTGGAGGTGAGGAGAAAGTTCTTGACTGAGAGAGTCATTGGTTACTGGAATGGGCTGCCCAGGGAGGTGGTGGAGTCACCGTCCCTGGAGGTGTTCGAGGTGGGTTTGGACGTGGCACTTGGTGCCATGGTCTAGTCTTGAGGTCTGTGGTATCGGGTTGGACTTGATGATCTTTGAGGTCTCTTCCAACCTTGGTGATACTGCGATACTGTGACACTGTGATAATCTGATACTGTGATCTCTGATTTGCAGGCTAAAATGATGCTAATCTTCAAAGATAAATTTCCTCACAGGGCTTTCTCTCATGTAACCTTTCTCTTGCAGCTTTATATATTGGAGAGTGATTACAGAGTGAGCAAGTCAGTAGAGACAAAGAGTCATAGGATGACTGAAGTTGTAAGGGACCTTAGAGATCATCTACTCCAACCTCCCTGCCACATGCAGGGACACATCTCAACCAGACTCAGTTGCTCAAGGCCTCATCCAACGTGACCTTCAACATCCCTAGAAAGAAGGCAGCCACAACCTCCCTTGACAGCCTGTTCCAGAGTCTTGCCACTCTCATACTGAAGAACTTCTTCCTAAGATCCAGACTAAGCCCACCTTCCCTCAGCTTCAAACCATTCCCCCTTGTCCTGTTGCTAGACACCCTCATGAAAAGTCCCTCTGCACCCTTCCTGCAGGATCCCTTCAGCTATTGGAAGGCAGCTCTACGGTCCCTCTAGAGTTTTCTGTTCTCTAGGCTCAACAACCTCAGCTCCATCAGCCTACGCTAGTACAGTTTTCCAAAAATTCAAAGCAACGATAGACACCAGTGACTGCTTTTGGTTTGGGACATCAGAGAGCTCATCGAAAGATTCACAGGTAGAGACAGATATCTGCAACACCTTCATCAAGTGAACCTGTGCCAAATCACTGTATTTTCCTGCACAGTGAAGAATCACAGTGGGGTCTGTTGGCTTGATTCTGCTCTTAGTTTTATACTGATGTACCTTATGTGGATACTCCTCAAAGTCAGTAGAGATCTTCCACTGTAAATGACTAGAGGATAAAAGTCTACATATTCAACATTTGAAATCTAGGATCTCCTTTTATCCGTCATGTACATTAATATCACAGTATCACAGTATCACCAGGGTTGGAAGAGACCTCAAAGATCATCAAGTCCAACCCGTCACCACAGACCTCAAGACTAGAACATGGCACCAAGTGCCACGTCCAAACCCGCCTTGAACACCTCCAGGGACAGTGACTCCACCACCTCCCTGGGCAGACCATTCCAGTAGCCAATGACTCTCTCAGTCAAGAACTTTCTCCTCACCTCCAGCCTAAACTTCCCCTGGCACAGCTTGAGACTGTGTCCTCTTGTTCTGGTGCTGGTTGCCTGAGTGAAGAAGGTAACCTCCCCCCGGCTACAACCACCCTTCAGGTAGTTGTAGTCAGCAATAAGGTCCCCCCTGAGCCTCCTCTTCTCCAGGCTAAACAATCCCAGCTCCCTCATCCTCACTTCATAGGGCTTGTGCTCGAGGCCTCTCCCCAGCCTCGTTGCCCTTCTCTGGACACGCTCAAGCACCTCAATGTCCTTCTTAAATTGAGGTGCCCAGAACAGACATAGTCCAAGACATGCTTAGAAATGGTATTATTTCCTCACAGGTTGCCTCCCTGATCTACAAGGAGAAAACTGATGCTTCTCATAATATGTAGACTTACTTACTAATGCTCCTTAGCAGCAAACAAGACTTCTTTTTCCCTGCAATTACTGCATGGTTAAGACAGGTTGTGGCATCTGCCTATCCCAGTCAGGATTATGCAGAACATCAAATGAACAGCAAGTGAATAAAGAGAGGCACAACATAATCATTCAACACTGAAAATAGTGTAAAAAAAACAAAAACAAAAAAAAACCCAAACAAACAAACAACAAAAAACAAACACACAAAAAAACCCCCCAAACAAACAAAAAAAACCACCAACCCAAAGACTTTGGCCAGAGGACAGCAAAACTGCAGTTTTAAATCTTTCAAATAAGCAAGGCATTAGCTAGTATAATAATAGCAGTAAAATACTGGTATGAAACCAGAGGCCAGATCCAAATCTACAATGGTGTTTGAAAGCACCATTTAAAATATGATTACTATGACTCACACAGAGAAAGCAAGAGAAAAGATTTCCACTGGGCCACAAGAACGCAGAGGGACTGAAGAGGACTTTTCCATGCCTATAATTCCATAAATGTAGAAGTAATAAAGCATCTAAAAGAAACACATCTGAAGTAAGGCAACTGCTGAAGCATGATAAATGAAATACTCAAGTGCTCCTTGTCAGTCTATGACTTGCTCAGCTATTGCTTTCTTGCTTTTAAGTACTATTTCAACAAAACTACATCAAGAATTTCCAAATTGGACAACAGCACTGGTTGCTCACCTTGACATGCCAAAGGGACTAAACTTCAGAATGCAGGGCCTGTACAGGCACCCAGAAACAAAACCTAGCACGTAATTCCAATCCTTTTTAACTGTGGCCTCGTATATGTGTGTAAAAGGATCCAAAGGATTCATTTGGAAGACTCATTTATCTATCTAAAAAAGAACTGAGCTCTAGAATGGTATCTAAACTCAACTGGGTGATTTTTCAACCCCAAGTCAGACACCTCTTGTATTTATGATATGAAAAGATGCAATAATCTTCACACACATAAAAACTCTGCTGCCTGTTGCTACCACACAAAATGCTTGAATCCTTCTCAATGATGAGTCACACAGAATAATACACAATACATCCAGCTGGAGTAGACCTCCAAGATCATCCAGTTCAGCCTTTGACCCAGCACTGAAGGGTCAACACTAAACCATGTCTTGAAGCACCAGGTCTACACACTGAAGACCTCCAGGGACGGTGACTCAACAACTGCTCTGGGTAGAGCATTCTAGTGTTTGAGAACCCTTTATGTGAAGAAATATTTTCTAATACCCAGCCTCAACCTCCCCTGGCACAGCTTGGAAACATTTCCTCTAGTCCTGTCACTTGTCATCAACAAGATGCTGCCCCCTCCTTGCTCCATCCTTCCTACAGGTAGTTGTAGAGAGCAATGAGGTCTCCCCTCAGCCTCCTTCTCTAGACTGGACACCCCCAGCTCCCCCACATGCTCCTCACAACCCAGGTCCTCCAGGCCCTTCTCCAGCCTCACTGCCCTTCTCTGGACATGTTCCAGACCCTCAATGCCCTTCCTGTAGTAAGGGGCCCAGAACTGAACACAATACTCGAGGTGTGGCCTCACCAGTGCTGAGCACAGGGGATGATCACCTCCTCTCCCTACTGGCCACAGTGTTTCTAACCCAAGTCAGGATGCCACTGGCTTTCTTGGCCACCTGGGAACACTGCTGGCTCATATGATGAATGCAATCCCATTCCAATGATGTGTGTAAGTAAGAGGGAGGTCTACACATGGGAACTGGCAAGTTAACTGAGAATGAAGCCACAAGGGGGTCTGCCATTGCTGAAAACCTTGAGGACAGTAAAAATGTAGGGAAAGTTATTTGAAATGGACATAACTCCAGTAGCAAATTTTGCTCACTTTAGTTGTGATAAAGACTCACATGGCAGTCACGTAAGGATACGGACAAGGTGATGAAACAGATCAGATCCAATTTACTTACAGTGCCCATCCCAAAAGAGAGAGGAACAGAACTGTGAAGTAAGCAGCTCTGTTTGTAATGAGAGGATAAAGCTGTGTACACTTTCCACTGTCCTGCTGCAGCAAAGGAAAACTGAGGCAATGGACTTGTGGTTCAAGTGGAAGGAAACAGCACTGCCTTGTGTGAGACTAGCAGCACCAGCTCGACTGAGTGAATCAAAACATCCAGAGAAATTCCCAGTGCTCCATTGCCCTTTCCCAAATTAAATCTCCAGTTTAACCCCACACAGTGCTGGGTGTACACAACTTGTCCTTCTCTCCCTGGGTACCCTTTGGAATTCCCTTCAGGAACCTCAACTTTCAAGTAAATGTTCTGTTTAATTCTAACATTTACGGTCAAAAGGACGTTGTTGGCTTTAATGTCCCTTGTGACACCGTGCAAAGACTGTATTGACTTGCTCCAGGAAATGGCTCATGTGGCCAAATCCCAGTTCCATTCCACTCCACATGTCTAAATCCAGTGTAGCAAGGATAAGTGCTTGTCCTCAGGTGCCATCAAACTCTGGAGATGTACAGGCTATAGAAAACATTTAATTGATCCACATTCCTATGGCAAATGACAATGCCACTCAGGCTGTCTCATGCTTCAGGCCTCCTCAGCACATACCTCACTAGATCTATTGCCTTAAAGCTTAAGCAAGAGGTCCTTCTCTGAGCATTCAAATACTGTGCTTCACACCTAGCATCTTCCTTTTCTTCTCTTTTTTCCTCCCCCTGGTGCCCCCCTTCTTTTCCTCTTTATTTCCTTTTCTGCTTTCTTTTTTTCTATCACACCATAAGAGAAGAGCCAGGAAGGGTCAGTTGCTTCCTTTCATGAAAGAGGAATGAGGGCACTCATCCAGGATACCAGACACCTTGTTTCTGTGCTCTCCTGTATTGCATCTGTCTCCAAGGAGTTCCAAAGCTTCCGGCATTAACAGTTTGACCACCAGGTGCTCCCAGAGCTGCCTCTTTCTACGGTCTTTGCCAAGTGTTCCAATTTCAAGATCCACTGGCGGAACGACAAAACAAGACAGGTACACCAGGTTGCTAGTGGAAAAACTCTCACCCAAGAAAGAAAGAAGGAAAAAATAGGAGGTCTCATTCCCTGCTTCAAGGAGTGGTCTGGAGCTCATTTCCTCTTCTGCATCATTCAACCTATGTCCCACAAAGCTTCTGCAGCAAGCAAAACATCCTGTTGCAGCCCTGAACCAGCCTTCTCTGTGGTGAGAGGTCTCTCCTAGCAGTGTGGGTCCTGCACACTGCACAAACAGCAGCAACAGCCCTCTCTCTCATGTCTTGGAAGAGCCAATCTATGCTCAGCTGAGAAGGCTGAAATTCCTGTGATCAGGAAGGCTTCTGCTTCTGCATAGGTAGGGTGTAGGGCTTCATGAATGTCATGGAGGGTTCACACAGAATCACAGAATACATCTGGTTGAAAGAGTCCTCCGAGATCATCCAGTTCAACCTTTGACCCAGCACTGAAGGGTCAACACTAAACCATATCTTGAAGCACCAGGTCCACACAGCACTTGAACACCTCCAGGAACTCCAGCACTGCCCTCAGCAGATCATTTCAATGTTTGAGAACCTTCTCTGTGAAGAAATATTCTCTAGTATCCAGCCTCAACCTCCTCTGGTATAGTTTGGAAACATTTCCTCTAGTCCTGTCACTTGTCATCAACAAGACGCTGCCCCCTCCTTGCTCCATCCTTCCTACAGGTAGTTGTAGAGAGCAATGAGGTCTCCCCTCAGCCTCCTCTTCTCTAGACTGGACACGCCCAGCTCCCCCACATGCTCCTCACAACCCAGGTCCTCCAGGCCCTTCTCCAGCCTCACTGCCCTTCTCTGGACATGCTCCAGACCCTCAATGTCCTTCCTGTAGTGAGGGGCTCAGAACTGAACACAACACTCGAGGTGTGGCCTCACCAGTGCTGAGCACAAGGGATGATCACCTCCTCTCCCTACTGGCCACAGTGTTTCTAACCCAAATCAGGATGCCATTGGCTTTGTTTGCCACCTGGGCACACTGCTGGCTTATACTCAGTTGACTGTCAACCAGAACCCACAGGTCCCTATCAGAGCCACAGCTTTCCAATCACACATCCCTGAGTCTATAGCTTACCACAGGGTTGCTGTGACACCCCCCAGCACTGGATATCTAGATACATAGATAGTTCTCCAGTAGCAAAGGAAACCGTTTGGAAACTTTAAATACCGAAGCAGACAATTCTAATGCTAAAAGAGCCTCCATGGCCAAGCTCACCTCTGCCAGAAGCTGCCAACACCCTTTTGCAGTGCAGGTCGCACGTCAGTGTTGCCTTTTCTAATGCCTCCATGGCCCACAGGATGGCACTGTCCCGCCCTACAAATTCATCACTGGCTTTTGGTGGGGTTTCCTGGCAGCAGCAGTCATTGTAAGGCAGATCTTTTCACATCACAGGTTTTTCCTTTGAATTTTCAGGCTTTATGGAATTCAGTATAATTCTACAGGTTCTCCCATACCATTATCCCAGCTGATCCTGCACATGTTTGCTCAGAAAGATCACCACCTGCTTTCTGCAGGCATTCACAGAATCGCAGAGGCTGGAAAAGACCTCTGAGATCACCAAGCCCAGCCTATGATCTAACACCACCACATCAGCCAAATCATGCCACAAAGCGCCACATCCAATCTTTCCTTAAAGACCTCCAGGGATGGTGACTCCACCACCTCCCTGGACAGTCCATTCCAGTGCCCAATCACCCTTTCCACGAGGAAATGATTCCTAACATCCAACCTAAATCTCCCCTGGTGCAGCTTCAGGCCATGCCCTCTTGTCCTGGCACAAATTGTCTGGGAGTAGAGCCTGACCCCCACCTGACTACAGCTTCCCTTCAGGTAGTTGCAGAAAGTGATATGGTCCCCTCTAAGTCTCCTCCTCTCCAGGCTGAACACCCCCAGCTCCCTCAGCCTCTCATCAGATTTTCCCTCCAGCCCCCTCTCCAGTCTCATCACTCTCCTCTGAACCTGCTCCAGCATCTCAATGTCCTTCTTGCAGTAAGGGCTCAGAGCTGCACACAGTGCTCGAGGTGATGCCTGCCCAGTGCCAGTAAAGGGCAAAATTACATCCCTAGTGCTGCTGCCCACACGACTCCTGATACAGGCCAAGATACCACTGGCCTTCCACGCCAGCTGGGCACACTGCTGGCTCATGCTCATTCTGCTTCAATCAACAACAGTAAGCTTACACAGAAGCACAGAAAGCCTCCATCTGGAAGAGACCTCCAAGACCACAAAGTACAATCTTCAACCCCAGCACTGAAGGGTCAACACTAAACCACATCACTTAGTGCCAGGTCCACAAAGCACTTGAACACCCCCAGGGATGGTGACTCCAGCACTACCCTGGGCAGACCATTCCAATGTTTGAGATCCCTCTGTGTGTGATATCCCAGCATACACCCTGAACCCCTCAGGTGCAACTTGGAAACATTTCCTCTGGTCCTATTGCTTGCCACCAGGGAGAAGAGGCTGCCCCCTCCTTGCTCCAGCCTCCCTTCAGGTAGTCGTAGAGTGAACACCTTGACCCTCAAAGGGGTGAGCCTAGTAGCTACAGCAACCTCAAGAAGAACTGCTTCATTCTGCTTCTTTCTGCTGTTGAGAAACTGTGTTTGTGAAGCTTGAAATTAATTAATAACAGCTACTGCTTCCAACATGCTTTCCATGTTCAAAGTCCTGTACAAAACTAAACTGAGTTAACAGCCTTGTTAATTACCACATCATTTGCATTCTACTTAAGACCACTGCAAAAAGCTTGGTAACCCACATCTATCAAACATGGGCTGGAGTGGGCTGAAGCCTTTACACACCTATGCACAGACTCACTTCGTACATGCACTCCAGCTCAACTGATACTGCATCCACACAGTTTCATGATCCATTACTGGGGTGCATCAAGAAAAGCGTATAGAGAAGATCTAGGGAGGTTCTTCTCCCCCTCTACTCTACTCTGTGGAGACCACACCTGGAATATTGTGTTGAATTTTGGGCTCCCCTTCAAGAGAGACAGGGACCTGCTAGAGAGAGTCCAGTAGAGAGGCAAGGATGCTTGGGGGACTTGAGCTTCTCCCCTATGAAGAGACACTGAGAGCCCTGGGGCTATTTAGTCTGGAGAAGACTGAGAGGAGATCTGATCAATGTCTTTAAATACCTGAAGGATGAGTGTCAAGTGGATGGGGCCAATCTCTTTTTGGTGGTCAGCAGTAATAAGACAAGGAGCAATGGATACAAACTGGAACATAGAAGGTTTCACCTCAAGATCAGGAGAAACTTCTTCACAGTGAGGGTGACAGAGCACTGCAACTGCCCAGAAAGGTTGTGGAGTCTCTTTCTCTGGAGACTTTCCAAACCTGCCTGGATGCATTCCTGTGTGAACTACCCTAGGGGATCCTGCCTTGGCAGGGGGTTTGGACTCAATAATCTCTAGAGGTCCCTTCCAACCTCTAAGGTTCTGTAATTCTGTGATTTAGGGGTCAAAGATGGAGCCACAGATACTCAATTTCAGTCTTTGCATCAGATTTTAAAGCATTCTCATCAGTGCCTGAGGATCCTGTGACACAGGGTTTATATTTTTTCCCTAGTCTTACAAAGCAATTCTTCAAAAAAAAAAAATAAAAAAGGTTCTTGGAGAACTGCAGCAAATGACTTTAAAATCCAACAAAATATGCTTGCCCTTATTAAAGCCTTTGACAAGGATCAGAGGTCAATTATTTCAGCTCAAAGAAGCTAAAAGGAGAAAGTAACCTGATTTTTACCTTGAATTTAATCTTCCTTACCAGTTTGAACTTCAATTGCTAGCCCCTATTAAAGCCTTGCCTGGTTTACTTCATTGATGTTTTTAATGGAGTTTTTTGCATTATGGATATACTCAAAGAATCAGCACACAAAATCACACCGAAAAACTCAGAGCTGGATCTACAGCAGAGGCAAAGAGAACAGTTGCTAAGGACAACAAACAGTTGGGGACACCAAAACAGCAGTCTGTGCTATCTGCACTGCTCATACCTGAATCCTGGGAAGCCAGGCTTGCAGCTGCTGATAAGAAGTGTGGCAAGCGACTTGGGAAGAAGGAAACTGCTGCCACGGTTGTGGCACTGGTGACAGCCATCTCCACTCTTTACCTCGCCCCTCTTCCCAAGGGTCTCCAGGGTTGCTCTAGCTCAGTTCTCCTTTCTCTCTGTTATGTAGCTCTGGTCCCACATATGCAGCATATTTAGTTTTGCCTTCACAGCTGGGATACATCAGGCTGGCACAGTATCACAGAATCACAGAACCTTAGAGGTTGGGGAAGGGACCTCCAGAGATGATTGAATCCAATCCCCCTGCCAAGGCCGGATCACCCAGGGTAGTTCACACAGGAATGCATCCAGGAGGGCAAAGCCTAATTAAACTGAAAGCCAACTGCATTAATTAATAAGCAAGCTGCCCTGCTTTGATAAAGTCATAGAGTTACAAGAAAGAATCATGATGGAAGGCATTGCTTTGGTGGACTCCACATGTGGGAGCATAAAAGGTGATACAGTGAAAGGATCTCCAGAACAATTACCTGGGGACAAGCAATGTAAATACAAGTGGCAAGTTAGTTTGCAGCTCACCAGTCCCTGAGAAGTGAATGATTTAGACTCAAAGGATCTCTTCCTCCTGTCACTTTACCACTTTCAAGTAGTAATCCAGCTTATAGCAAGAGACAGGACTTTCAAATTTGCTTGTGTTGGTCCAACTCTGTTTCACTAAAATCATCATCAAAAAAATTCTCAATGGTCATAGTGTGGTTAGGCTTTAACAAGCAGGTTTTTCTAATGCACCAAACTTCTGGGAATCAGATTTTTAGTATCTTCTGAGTGCCCAGCTGATGAGTTAAGCATTTATACTTCCACTAGTCACCTAAAGACCCAGTAGCCAGGCTTATGATTAAGGAAATATGAAATGCCAGTTCTACACCAGATCCAGACCTTTGGAGAAGGCTCTGAGGAGACCTTATTGTGGCCTTCCAGTATCTGAAGGGGGCCTACAAGAAAGCTGGTGAGGGAATTTTTTTGGTTGTCAGGTAGTGACAAGACTAGGAGGGATGGATCCAGGCTAGTGGAGGGGAGATTTAGATTAGATGTTAGAAAGAAATTCTTCACCATGAGGATGGTGAGACACTGGAACAGGCTGCCCAGGGAGGTGTGGAAGCCTCATGCCTGGAGGTTTTTAAGGCCAGGCTGAATGTGGCCCTGGGCAACCTGATCTAGTGGAAGGTGTGCCTGCCCATGGCAGGGTGGTTGGAACTGGATGATTCTTGAGGTCCCTTACAACCCTGACAATTCTATGATACTGTACTGTCCCTGTGAGCATCTGTCTGTCCACAGGCTGGTACGGGCCTGTGGCAGATCTGACAGTCACGATTCAAAAACATTCAAAGGAGAATTTTAGCTGTGCTTTGAGACACTGAATATTCAAGATAACAGGTCCCATTCCCTAACCATATGGAAAATTGGCCAGCTGAAAAACGAAAGACTGCTGAAGCACCCTGTGCTACCTCAGAAAAGCAATGTGCTGATGGATGAATACCAGATGAGAATTTGGCCTGCTTGCCTGAAACCAACTCTCTGAATCCGTTGGGGTGTTGAAATGTTTTGTCCATCAAGAAAGCTCTTAATGCATCATGGTGGGAAGTCAGACATGACAATGGACCCTCTCCAGAAAGGTGACTCAGGCCCCTATACACTATAGGGCAGGAAGGAATTTGTAAGAGGATCCATCTAGGCCTTTTTCCATATGCTTGCTTCTGAATCACTGATACACAACTATATATAAATCACAAGTAGCTGTTTGGTGTATCCTCATACTCCTCTGGAAGATCATAAAGGAAAAAAAAAACAGCAATGCACTTAGGAGGATTAGTCCTTAACAAAAAAATTATCTTGCCAGATTCAAAGTGCAGATTTGCCTGCTCATTACCAGTTAGCTGCCAGCATCCAAATCACAGCCATGCTTGGAGAGCTGATACAAATCCATGTGAGAATTGGTGAACTCCTCCCATCTCCAACGTGTTCACTCCTACTGCTTTAATACTTTGGTCCCTGATAGCAATTCAAGGGGTAGAAAAAGAAAAGGAAAAGAAAAGAAAAAAACAATCCTGCATAAATTTATTTCTTTTGGACTTGCTGTGAAAATTTGATGTCAGCCTCTTATCTCCATAGCACATTCAATAGGCTTTCAATTTACCTTGAAGTAAGTCAGTTCTGGGCTTTGTTAGATAGAAATATTTTGTAGGCCTTTAATTAAGAGACATCCTGCAAGGCAGCAGAGTGACAAGGAAGGGACTTGCACTGAATATTTTGTGTCTGAGCCTGAAAATCAGAAATCAGACCAGCATGGCCAAAGCACCGGACCAAAGGCAACACAGAGCTAGGTAACAGCAGGACTCATTTGGGTATTTCACAAGTCTCATGCACAGGGCCAAATATTTTGCTGTGCTTGATCCCATCTGTCTGCATGTTAGCTACAACTGTTATGGCATAAATAAAACACAGTGTCATTAGGGAGCAGAGGTCTCCAACCATACCTGACATCCTGTAGGTATAAGGTAAGAAATGGGGCATACTCAAAAAGATCTCCCTGTCTAAGTGATTTAGGGAAGAGGAGTAAATAAATGGCCTGATGCTGTTCTGTTCTATTGCTGAGGCACTGAGATATCCATGCTGCAGTACTGGGGACTGTTCCTTTCATTCCAAGTCCAATATTTAATTTCAAGACCATTCTTATTCACAGACTGCACTGGGTTGGAAGGGACCATCAAAGGTCATCATGTCCAACCCCTCAGCAGTCAGCAGGGCTACCTCCAACTAGATCAGACTGCCCAGGGCTACATCAAGTCTGATCCTGTATGTCTCAGGGGCAGGGCTTCAACCTGTGTCAGTATTTCACCACTCTCATTGTAAAGAACTTCCTCCTGATGTCCAACCTAAATCTAGTTTGCTGCAGTTCCAAATCATTGTCCCTTGTCCTTCCTCTACAAGCCCTTCTAACCAGTCCTTCCCCAGCCTTCTTGCAGGCACCCTTCAGATACTGAAATATAGCTCTAAGGTCTTCTCAGAGCTTTCCATTCTCCAAGATGAACAGCTCCAATTCTTTCAGCATGTTTTCACAGAAGACGTGCTCCAGCCCTCTGATCATCCTTGTGGCCCTCCTCTGGACCTGTTCCATCAGGCCCATGCCTCTCTTGTGTTGAGGGCTCTGAAGCTGGATGGAGTACTGTAAGTGAGGTCTCACCAGAGCAAAGTGGCAGAATCCACTCTCTCCATCTCTGGCCATGGTGCTTCTGATTCGCCCCAGGCTGCCATTGGCCTTCTGGGCTGCAAGTGCACACTGCTGGCTCCTGTCCAGCTCCTCATCCACCAGCAACCCCAAGTCCTTTTCTGCAGGGCTGCTCTCATCAGCCCCCACGCTGTACTGACTTCATCAACCCCCACCCTGTATTGATACCAAGGGTTGCCACAACTTAGGTGCAGGACCTTGCACTTTGTCTTATTCAATCTTACCTTATTGTCTCTTAACTAATAAAAAAAAAACTTCCAATGCAGCTCACTAACAAGCAGAAATGTCAGGGCCAGAAGTACCAGTGAGTGGTTTTTTTTCTGCTGCGTAGGTTACATGACTGTGGGATGGATGGGGGAGAGGAAAGCTGCATCAGCTTCCAAAACCCATCAGAGTTATATCACAGCTGCAGCTGGCTTGATCAATATGTATTCAGACATCTTCTATGGAAATGTTGATTAATGGTTACTATGCAAAGAAGAGCTCACTACTCATCTTCTCTGAAATCCACTTAAATGTTGATGGCAGTTCACAAATCTGGGCAGTTTCTTCTTTAAAGAGCCAACAAGAGAAGGTGAGATACAGCAAGCTGCATGTCACAGAATCACAGAATTAACCAGGTCAAAAAAAGACCTTCAAGATCATCTAGTCCAATCTAACACCTTCTAATTAATTCTAATTAACTAAACCATGGCACTAAGTGCCTCATCCAACCTCCTTTTAAACACCTCTAGGGATGGTGACTCCACCACCTCACTGGGCAGCCCATTCCAATACCAATCACTCTTTCTATGAAGAACTTCTTCCTAACATCCAGCTTAAACCTGCTCTGGCACAGCTTGAGACAGTCTCCTCTTGTTTTGTCACTGGGTGCCTGGCAGAAGAGACCAACCCCGCCTGGCTACAACTTCCCTTCAGTTAGTTGTAGAGAGCAATGAGGTCTGCCCTGATCCTCCTATTCTCCAGGCTGCACACTCCCAGCTCCCTCAGCCTCTCCTCACAGGGCTATGCTCCAGCCCACTCACCAGCCTTGGTGCCCTTCTCTGGACACGTTCAAGCACCTCAACATCTTTCTTGAACTGAGGAGCCCAGAACTGGACAGGGTACTCAAGTCGTGCCCTGACCAGTGCTGAGTACAGGGGCAGAAGGACTTCCCTGATCCTGCTGGCCACACTATTCCTGATGCATGCCATAGCACATTCTATTTCAAATCTTCCCAATACACCCAGAAAATCACCACTAATAAATGGGGATGGGGTTGGTTTTGTGTCTTTTTTTCCCTTTCTTTCTTTTTCCCTATTACATAATCTATGAGTAAAAAGATCCTAAAAGGCTACCTGCCAATTTGAAACAATAGGAACTCAGAATTGAAAAAGTTGGGTTCTAGCAAGTCAGACTTACATTGGAAAAACAGTCTGGACTCATTAAACAACCCTTTTTTTTACCTGTGGACATCTTCCAGTTGCCAAAAAGAACAACTGGCTTGCCTCGGCAACACTGAAAGCACCACAACATCCTGAGAGCTTGTGGAACCTCCTGCTCTGGAGATATTCAAAACCTGCCTGGATGAGTTCCTGTGTCACCTGCTCTAGGTGATCCTGCTCTGGCAGGTCCCTTCCAATCCCTACTATTCTGTAATTCTGTGTGTGATCCCTTCTGTCACTTGCTAATGCATGCTGTAGTAAACAGACCTTTTGGGTTGTCTTTTCACCCTTTTCGGAGCATCTGAACAAACAGAAGGATGTACTGGAGTTGAGATGGGATAGACACTGCTGGTAATCAGGAACAACCAACACTGCTTGGAAAAAAAGCTTTTAGAAAATAAACTTCTCTGAACCAAGAACAATTCCCTCTCTTCAGGGAAAAAAAACAAAAAAACAAAACCACACCACAAAAACAGACAAAACAAAAAGACCTCAAACCCAGAGCCAGAACAAATCACAGAAACACAGAACTTTAGAGGTTCAAAAGTACCTCTACTAAGTCCAAACCCCTGTACCCACCTTGTATCTTTCATTACAGAACAAAGTTTAAAAGGTACAAATAGAGAAATTTCTCTTTTTTTTTTAGGAAAAAAAAAAAAAAAAGAGGTAAAATCATTCTGAACATTAAAAGAAAGAAATCCTCAAGTGCATTATGAAATTTTCCAAAGGTGCCTTTTCTACAGAATGCCAAACTGAGCTGAAATGAAATTCCTCTCACAAATATTGCAGATTTTGAGGAAGAGGCAGCAACTTTTCATGGACCCCTGGGATGTGTCTCTGTCCCTATGGTTTTGTTTAAGGAGGACCTAGGATCCCTCAAACTACCATAACTGTAGAAAACTGTAATGTACCATCAAGTAACTGACTTAATGGGTAAGCAAGAATGAATGGTCACCCAGATGTTTCTGTTTCTCCAAGCACAAACTACAAAGAGCAGTTTGATACATGCTAGGTTGCATCAAAAGAAGTGTGGCCAGCAGATCATGAAAAGTGATTCTGCCACTTCGCTCTGCTCTGATAAACACTCACTTGGAGTACACTCACTTGGAGTACACTCACTTGGAGTACTGCATCCAGTTCTGGAGTCCTCAATACTGGAAGGACACAAAGCTGATGGAGGAGGTCCAAGGGAGTGCCACAAAAATGATCAGGAGGCTGGAACACCTCTGCTACAGGGACAGGCTGAGGGAGCTGAGGTTGTTCAGCCTGGAAAAAAGGAGAATCTGTGGAGACCTAATAGCAACATTCCAGTACCTGAAGGGGACCTACAAGAAGGCTGCAGAGGGACTGTCTGCAAAGGCCTGTAGTGACAGGACAAGGGCCATGGTTTGAAATGAGAGCAGAGCAGATTTAGATTGAATGTGAGGAACAAGTTCTTTCGCATTAGGGTGGTCGAACACTGGAACAAGTTGCCCAGGGAGGTAGCTGAGGCCCCATTCTTGGGGATATCCAAGGTCAGGCTTGACAAGTCTCTGAGAAACCTGATCTGGAGGAGGATGGCCCTGATGACTGCAGGAGGAATCGCACAAATCACAGAAACACTCCAGTTGGAAAAGACCCTCAGGATCACCAAGTCCAAACAATATCCTTACTCTGTAAGGTTCATTCTAAACCATATTCCTAAGCACCACATCCAAATGACTTTTAAACACAACTAGGGTCAGCCTGACCCCAGGCATTGGAATGCTGCACTAGATGACTTTTTGAAGTACCTTCCAACCCAAATCATTCTAGGATTCCGTGACAGCAGTAAATGAAGTCCATAAACATGCTGATGGTAATTTCTTCCATCAATCTGAAAGCAACTTGAGCTCAGAAACAGAGGCAATGCTGTGTTCACGCTTTAAAACAAAACTCAGTCTATATTTGCTATCATTCCTTCCTAACTTGGCTTACTGCCATAGCTCATGAAAATATACCAAACACTTGGGACAAGCCCTTAAAACAACTTATGGACAACCAGATGTGCGGGCACCATCTTGCTAATGTCAGATATAAAGCTTAAGTGGTGTCCATATTCCCCTGCTTTCATAACGTGCGTGGATATTTGTAAAATTTCCTTAGCTTTCATTTTTTCTTACTTAAAGTACTCGTTTCAAAGTTAAAGAGCAGAACTAGCTAGACAAAATATAGATGTAAGTCACAGTGTCATGGTTTCCTCACAGAAGTGAACAAAGAGCAGCAGCAAGCTAAAAGGCTCAAGGAAAAGTACAAGGAGAGAGTCTTCTTGGGTTTTTTTTGACATAGAGCTGGGTGGACTCCACCTTAGTCAATGTCTGTTCTATCTCCTGAGCTTAAGCAAGTATTTTTTGACGTGACACAGGATGACATTAACTGAAAGAGGTAAAAAAGGAAGTGTGAAGCTTTATTTTGTGTCTGCCAGAACAGTGCCTGGAACGGGGAATGATTCTCTAACATCTTCAGGTCAAGAGTCACCATTGTTACCACCTGCTCTGACTTGCTGGTCAGCAGAAGCTGTTGAAGACCATGGATCACTGTTGATTTCTACATGCAAATCAGATAGCCTGGCTGAGCTGCAGCTGAGCTGGGAGAAGTCTTTTCTCAAAAGCCAAGGATTTCAGGGAGCTCACAATAGTGATGAAATAGCAGAGACTCCAGGAAGGAGGAAGGTCAGCACAGAGCTGGAGAGCTCTGTGTAGGCACAAAGAACCAGATAAGGCCACATGAGATTCCAGGTAGAGGAGAAGAGCACTGAACAGAGGCTGGTGTTTAGTAAAAGGACACAAACCTCTTCTCTGTCTCCAGACCAGCTCCTAGAGCAATCTGGTATCCCTTGTCCTATCCTACTCCACTCCTAGGACTTCTTACTCTTTCCCCAGTCCCACAGAGGAAACACATCTAAGGCTCAGAGCTTCAGCCCTCATTCTCCCTCCTGCCCACATATTCTTTGTATTCAATAATAATGCCACCAGCATTTGGTGTTTTGTAGCTAAGTGGATGCAGTATGGCACAGGAGCTGTAGGACACAAAAAACGAGGGAACAGCTTACAAGTTCTCATCTATTCAGCATCTCAAGTACATCCCAGGTTTAGCAGAGGATTCTAGCAGACAAAGGCTCAGTCTGTTTCCATTGCATGTAACAACTTCTATATCACCTCCTTCATAAATTTAAGCCCATTTAAAAAGAAAAAGAATAATTGGGAGGGTCTTTTGTTTTGTTTTTTTCACTCATTTCTCCTATTCAATCTGCAATGAGCTTTCTTTTCTCCTCTGTCTGTTATATTAAAAAGTCCTTCCTCCAGGGTAAATTTACCTATAGTCAATTTATTCTTCAAACACCAACATTGCCTTTTCAGTTTAAAACTGTGTGGCACAGTCGTCTTGCTAGAGGGCAGGGATGCCATCCAGAGGGACCTGGACAGGCTGCAGAGGTGGGCCCAGGCCAACCTGATGAAATTCAATAAGGCCAAGTGTAAGGTCCTGCAGCTGGGTAGGCACAATCCC